>OMLP01007902.1:16412-47588 GCA_900302685.1 Spondyliosoma cantharus | reverse complement strand
GAACCCAGATGCGCACACGCACACACACACACACACACACACACACACACACACACACAGACACAGACATCATTACAGCTTTTCTCTGCTGATTAGGGTATATCATTAGTCTTCAGAATGCAATCCAGGCTCAATAGTAACCACAAGCAAGAAGAATGCACAGCTGTGGGAATTCAAGAATGGTGAAACTAGCAGATTGGCAGGGAGCAGGCTATTTCTGCGACCAACAATCAGATTTAGACAAGAGGACTGAGTGAGAAGTGAGATTCTCAAGTTAAAATCATGATGCCAGAACAGGAAAATACAGATGAATGAGCAGACACAAACACAGACAGACAAACAAACAAATAGGCAGACTGTTGAAAGGCCATGACTGAATGTGTGTGTGTGTGTGAGATCACGCGCCAGTATGTGTGTCATTCCAGTCCGTCCATGCCAGTGTGCCTCTCATTATTCTGATTTGGCTGTGTCTCCTGTTGGCCTGTCTAGAGGGGGATAAGGCAGAAGGACTGTCTCTCTCACACTCAGCCCTTTATTATCAGGCTGGCTGGGCAGCGCAGGGCCCCAACGTAACTTCCATGTTCACTCGCAATCAGCTTACAGGATGAAAAGAAGGGAACAAAAAGCTCTGAGGGGGGTAAGACAAGCAAAGAGAGTATAAGGAAAAGATATGAATTGAACTACATAGCAGCTGGGTGAACAAGGTAGACAGAAGAGGGAGAAACAAGCAAAAGTGAAAGGACACAGAAAAAAAGGCTATTAAAGAAAATGGGAGAGAAATAAAGGAAATGTGGGAGAAGCATAGAGGAAATGAGAAACGTGTTCACCTGTCATAGTGTGACATTTGATCCTGCCCTGACCACCCTGAAGAGGTCAAAAACACCAATCCAGGCAAACCCCGCCGTCAAGTCAATGATCTGCTACTCAGATAACAGCTCTCTACAGAGTCTTGCCTGCATCTGAGTATTGTTGTCTTTGATTGGCCCAAAGAGCCCCAGGAGGTTCACTGATATGTTTGAAACAAGCTAATTGGTTTTGTTTTCTTTCCCCAATGTGTACGTGTGAGCATGCGGTATGTGCACAAATTGCCTGCAGTGTATACACATGCGCAGAGGGGGCTTCATATATGCAGGGGAAACACTACCAGGAATGCATGAATGCTCACTATTAAACCACAAACACAGACAACTTTGACAAACATCTAGGATCTTGCAGACAGGGGGAGATATTGAAGCTGTCATTAGTTTGTTCATTAGTATTTGAGAGCAAACCATCTGACACATGGCAGCTTGATAAATGAAGCCACTTCATTGGGGGGGGAAAGAAAAGTAAAGCAAGAATGAAGGAAGGGAGGAGGTAAAACATCAAGAGACACATGTGGGAGACTGCTAAATTTCCATGCTGATCCACTGTTGCCCGGCTCTAAATGCTACAAAAAGATAAAAAACAATGGTTTTGGCATTTTAAAAAAAAGAGTCAATGTGAGCCTGGAGGGATGTAACAATGGAGCACCCCTGTGTGTGCGCGCACACACACACACACACTCACACACACGGCTCAGAGACATAAGGAAACACTAATACACATGTACTGTACAGTCACACACACACACATGCTCATTCATATTCTCACTTGTGTGCACAAACACCCCAATGCATTCATAACCATGCAAGAAGGCATCGCGCACACACAAGCATGTGCCCACACACCAACACACAAATCCGAGCCGTCTGGTGCAGATCAATTGTTTTCCTGTGGTGGAAGGTCTCAGCTGAGGCACCTAAAGAGAACAGAGCGCAGCACATGACGCCGTCTCCCTCTTCTCTGGTTCTTTACCTTAAGGAGATCTATCTCTTTGATGCAATCTTGCCGAGCTTTGGCATCCATCAAGTCGAATATCTATCAAGAGATCAAAAGGGGAGAGAGAGGAGAGAGCGGGGGAGAGAGAGGGAGAGAGGACAGAGAGGGGTGTTATGACATATTCAAGGAATAGTAAGATGGAGAGATGGAGAGAAAATAAGAAAAAACACTAAACAGAAAACATGGTTGCTGTTATCTAGAGGGTGGCGTTGGAGTGACTACAGGTGTTTCACGTCTCAGTACCACGCAAGTATTCTTGTGTAAGGTGTGTGTGTAAATGCTTAACCAGAGCATCATATCCTCCTGGTGGTGTGTGTGTGTGTGAGAAAGTCTGTGAATAGTGTATGTATGTGAACGTAGAATATGTGTGTGCACATTCACCAGGGAACTGAGTCATAATGTGAAGCTAGTTAAGCCTACACATTCATGTTGCATTAAAATGATTACTGTTTCACATGCATGTTTAAGTATTTGAATGTGAACATGGGTCCTCACTGTCAGAGTGTGTTTAACAATTGTTTCATTTAAAAGACAGAAAACAATAGGAATCTGTTGGCTCTTTTCATGCATTTTCCTAGTAAATTGATTATCAGATTTACCATACTTTCTCAAGCTTACAAGTTGTGCTTGCATCTAAATACTAGTGTGTGAATGCCTGACTTTCACTAAAGTAGAATGAGGTGAATTCTCAGGGTTAACTTGCACATAAGTGCAAGTATATTTGGCTGTCTGTATTGACCTTTTGACAGACTGACAACATGTCTGAGGTGAACCCTTCATGAGGACAACAACAAAAACAGCATAATAGCTGGATAGGAAAATGGCTGTTATAGACATTGGCTGAAACCATTGGCTATTAAATATGATATTTCTTTGTCTTACCTGGACTTTCTTCAGGGCCACTGACGTGTTGTCTAAGAGGTACCTCGCCCGGTACACCTCACTGAACTGGCCACGACCAATCTTCTTCTCGATCTGGAAGTTTGCCAGCGAGTTATGGCCCATATCTGGCTGCAAAGGTTTCTGAAAGAAAGAAACGTAACAACAAATTTAACATTTGTGCGCAAACACATGTGCTTGATCAAATAGCATATGCACACACACATATTTAAAAAGGGGGGAACTGAATTACAGACATTTTGCAGTCATCATGTATTTACCGTTGAAGTAAGTTATCTCCACATTACTGAAAGCGTAAAGGATAAGTACTGAAGGATGTGGGTGAAACAGCGGTGAGGCCCAGCTTCTGTAGTTTGTTTTGCTCAGAGGCTGCTCTAGGCTGCTGATGATTTGACTGGCATTAGGCTGATGTGCCACGCTGTGAGAGGTCTTGAGGAATGTGCAAACTCTTAACTGCAGCACCGCGTCATCTCACTAAAGCCTATGGGTGGAGGTAAGTCCATATTTTCTGATATTTACATAACTACATAAAGCACACTTAGAGGTTTGGGATTGCAAATGTTTTCCTCATCTGTTTAAAAGTGTGAACTCACAAGTAGTAAGTCAACATGGTACCAGACCATGTTATTACAGGCGGTAGGACAGCACCATGATTTTTTTTATTTAGATTGATCATATTTCTGTGTAGCTAATTAAAGTTACCTTAAATCTTCTCAGCAGGCAAATGGACGACTCTTGTCAGCAGAGTGCTGTGCTAGCCACAAAACAGCCCTCTGACCAACCTGAGTTAGAGATGAAAAAAATACTTCCCAACAGGGGTGGATAATATCCTATTACATAAATGCAGATATCTTATCCTTCCATCTGACTTGTTTTTAAGTTCACAAGAATCCAGAGTTCTCTTCCTTCCTTTGTCTGCCAAGTCACTGACAGTCTGGCACTGAGCAACAGACCAAAGGACTCCACACCTCTCCTCGCCACATGATTGGCTGTGCAGGCTGAGACACTCACTTTCCACAATTAAAAAAACAACACTCAAAAATAAACCAGAATGAGCCCCCTTGGATGTGATGTGTGAAAAAAAAGCACCAGAGCAGGCTAGTTGACCTTTCCAGCCTTTTGGTAAACTCGTAGAAGGCGTTGGCAGGAGCAAACAGAAGGTGACAGATATCAGAATGCCACATGTCACCAGCGCTTCTGCCAATGAGGCGGTGGGAGCAGCTTAGGGGCAAGCGACTCAAGACACAGGGAAGGAGGACGAAGAGGGGGAGAAGGTCAAAAAGAATCTCCGAAGCACTAACACACACAAGACGGTAGTGTCATCACACTCATGGTAACTTAGTCACACTGCTTCACTTGTGTTTTGCCGTTTGACTGAGTTACCATGAACACAAGAGGCTATACTATTCCTTCAGCTGCCTAGTCCCTACAAAGGAAAAGATGAGATAAATCACACTAAAGTATAGATAAAGGAAACACCTGATACTGGCTGTGTGGCTAGTAGGGCTGCAGCCAAAGATTATTTTTACCACGGACCAATCTGACAATTCAATTTTAAACTAATCAACTAAACCTTTGTCAAGAAATAGTGAAACTGCCCATCACAACTTCAAAGATACCATGGCAACATCTTCAAATTTGCTTGTTTGGTCCAGTCAACATTTGTAAACCCAAAAACATTCAAATTCACATAGCTATAAAACAGAGAAAGCAGCAAATGCCTATTATCTAACCAGTGTATATGTTTTTCAGTTGTTTTTTGGCTACCTGCTAGTGTTGATACTGGAATATCTATCTTTGATGCAAGACCTTGAAAAATATTGATATTCAATACCTTGTTTGATACCATGTGGAAAAATTGCCACAACATTGAGGGCATAAAATTTCAGATTTGTATTAAAAGATAAATATAACTAGGCTTATGTACTTTGAGTTAAGCACAACAGCATCCAAGTTAATTTACTTCTGGAGGAGGTGGATCTATGTAGGCTCTACAGCGGTGCACGTGTCAACTTGCTGTCGGAGAAGAGAGCAAAAAATGCAGCTAGTATGGGGGGGGGGTTCATTGTCTTTAAAGTTTAAAGTTGACAGCCAAAGGAAGAGGCGTGAGCCAATTAGATGCCCTGTCCAATTAACACTTAACACCGTTGAGGTGTGTGCATTTTTCAGCGTGACACTACAATCATCCTGAGCTGTCTGAGAGTCACTCTGACAGAGAGCATGACACACGGCTCCACTACCCATTGTTCAACATTACACAGCTCTGAAAAAAAGAAAGAAAGAAAAAAAAAAGAAAAAAAAGCTCCTTGCTAATAGCTACCACTGAATGCTTTCACAATAGTACATATTCTACCACAAACTTGCCTAGAAATATCTACAAGGTGTGTGACATTGAAAGTGTGGCCATATTGAGCAGTCATAATGGTGACAGACGCATTTGTGCAAGGATGTACGATGGACAGTTTGAGGTTTGTGTGTAAAATATATATATATATACACACACACACACACACACACACACACACACACATATGAGTGAGAGAGAGACAGGGAGGGAGAGAGAGAGAAAGGGAGAGAGAGGACAAGAGGGCATTGCTTTCATTCGCTGCGTGGTAGCTTGACAAATGTTAGCATGAGCCTCTAAAGCGCTGTGACAACCGCCTGCTGAGAGCACAGTCTTGCTAATGTGTCCTGGCATGCCAGCCCCGTAATCACACATTTACATATGCAATGACCTACATTTGCATGTCAGATCGCACACTGTCCGGCATGATTAACAGTGGGCACCTCCCCATGTGGAGTCGCCCTGGGTGGCAGCAGAGGCCGTGCGAGGGCGGAAGAGAGGGCTGGAGGGAGGGCGGCTTTTTTGGCAGCCAAGGGGCCGGGCTGCCAGGCAGGATTATGTCAGCCAGCGGCCCCGGCATTAGACACTTCATTAGAGCTAATCTGTTTAGCAGTGGGCAGTGTATGTAAACTTCACAGGCCATTTGCGGCACCTCTTCGCCCCCTGGCCTGGCCTTCAAAGGGCAGCCAGGCCAAAGCTGACTGACAGGCCGTCTCATCTGCCGCACTCGGGTGTCACACAATCAGGAGCTCCCAGCTGAAACACAAGGCCCAGACACACACACGCACACACACACACACACAGGGGGAAGTCACAGAGGAATGACCCTGAATGACGCAGGGGTCAGTGTCTGAACAAAACTGGGGGGAGATGTCTCTAAACTTGATCGTTAATATGTTGGTTAAATATAATGGTAGAGTCTAAAGATACAGGGTTGCCTACTGGACCTTTCAAAAGAACGGGGTCCTGTGTATCTTGTTTTTCATCACATCACATACCTCTCATATTAATGTCAAGGCAAAAACAATAAATGCACCTCATCTAATATGGGCAAAAACAAAAAGGGGGGGTTCACATGTTAAATGTCGGAAATCCTCAAAGAATCAGTTTGTGTTAGGCACATTGCTCGTCACAGTCTCTTTCTAAATTCTGATCTTCATCCTCTTCTTGACTTACATTTCTGTGCTGTACCATGTGGTACTCTTATCACTTAAATCATTCTGCTTGGTGATGGGGATAAGCTGCAGGGGATGGAGATTAAGTGGCAGCCATGCAAGGTATTGTGGGTAACGTCTGTGAGGGACAGCGTGTCTTGGGTATAAAGGTGACATACAACCGCCATGGGCAACTCACTAGCAGGAGGATTGAAAGGGAGAGTGGAGAGCAGAGCGAGAGACAGTGGGAGAGCAGAAAGACAGCTCATAGGAGGAAGTGTGATTCGGGCTGCCCAATAATGACACCATTGCCAAACACAACTGACAAGACACATGGAGAGTGGAAGAGAGAATGCGGAAGACAAGGAGAGGGAGAGAGAGTGAGAGGGGGGAGAAGACAGGCAGCAGAGGGGAGAGGGTGTGATGTGACAGCCCAGCGGTGCCAACGGCTGCCACAGAAAGGCCAGCGGCGGCATAGAGGTGCTGTCTCCCATGGAGAGAGACAGTGTGAGGGAGGCAGAAAACAGAGCGAGAGAGAAACGTCCACACTCAGTGGCTAAATTCAAAATCAGAAAGCTTTAAGCTTGGGTACACATATTCACCATTAACTAGATGATTATTAGCATGCACATTAGAAGCATATTGACTCCATAGGTCACTATAAATCACCTATTGACACCTTATTCTGCATGACCATAATCAACAACTACAACCACTTGGCCATTAACTACGAGTAGTGGTAAGACCACAAGACTAGTCACTCTACCTTAATGCCACGGAATTAATGTGGTCTGTTCTTATGTAGCAAAACACAAAACTACAGTCCTTAAAAGTCTCCTCAGGATATTTGTTTTAAAAAGAAGTCTTGTGGGGATTAATAGGTGTCAAACTACTAGTGAAGATTAGGGTTTGTCAATCGTGTTTGGGGTCATTAAGTGGTGATCAACATTCAGTCCAGTGCACTTGAAAGAATTCTTCACCTCTTCGTATTATGGCCACCAACAGGATATAAAAAAGAATTGTGATTTTATCTGTACTAGAACCTGAAACAGAAGTATAACCAGCGATGACTCAGATAAAAAATGTGCTGTCTTTTCCACAGCTAACCAGGTCGTGATGTGCAGTTTGTTTTCTGCTAACCGAAACGAGAAGAGATTTCATCATTGGCTTTGCTTTTTTTTTAAATTGTTTCAGTATTTAGGTATGGATGGAGATCTCAACGAAAACCACCTCAAAACTTGAATGAGTACACAAGTCGTTTTTACACGTAAACAAAATTAGTCGGGAGTAGTGTGGATGTAGTCTCAAAGTGAGACAGGGAGGGATGCAAGGAGACAGAAACAGCAACTGGCAGGCAGGGGGGGGACTCCACTCCCATCCTCACCAGTCACCTGCCCCCTTGAGCACGGCACCATGCAATATTCATCTTCAGCCAGTCAGCCAGTGAGCCATCCAGGCAGTCAAAGCGGCAGGATTCACCCCAAAGGTGCTTCTCGTTCTTCTCCTCTCAATCTGCTCCACAACCGCACCGCCTTGTCTAGGCGCGTACTGACAGATCCGTGTCTGTCAAACTCTGCAGTGACTATCAAAATCTGATCTGAGGGGGGCCTCCTTGCCAACCCTCCCACTCACTCAAAGAGCAAATGCGCCATTAAAAATGCACATCTCACCAGCTCATCTCGTTTACCTAATGCATATGCATCATACCTCCGGGACCAAGAGAAATGATATTGCAAGCGATACAGAATACCCTTCATCAGATATACAATTCAGATTTCTTCAGGACGAGGCTGGTAGGTTTTTTTCCCCCGTGCTACCGTGCAGACTGAACCTTGGGAAAGTGTGAAACAGATACAGGACTTGTTGAAAGGCACCCATCTGGATGCTGGTTAGACAGACATCCATCTACATACTCTAAGTGACTCTCTCTCTCAGTCTCTCGCTAAATGTGAAATCAGTTCAGAGGAGCTCTTTGAGAGTGGAAAAACATGATGCAACATTGAAAGTTCACTGTGCTACCAATAACCTAAGCACAATAAGTAGGCCTGAAATTAACACTGATGTAAACTGCTAGAAATAGATTGAAAAACAGAGAGAGAGAGAGATCATTAAGCCTGAACAATAACACAGAATCAACTGTTGGGAGATCAGTGGAAGATCTAGTGTCTGTGTGTGTATGCGTGGGGGGAGTGTTGCCTAAGTGAAATTAATCATTAGAGCTTTTATCTGACTTTCTTCTGTGTGCTACCCAATTTATCCTTAATTTTACAATTACACATCTTAGAATAAATTAACCCCCTTGGCAATTCCAGTGTTAATCTTGCAGTGCCCTTGCACACACAAGAAAAACAACAACTGAGAGTACGGTCCTATTTTTAGGGTTGTTTATTTCTGAAAAAAAAAAAAATAATAATATATATATATATATCCACATTTACTCTGGGGCATATGGATGATCCTCTTTGTTTAAAGTCTATTCAATAGTTATGGAGGCAAAAACATCCTTCTGGAAAGAAATCAATGGGCCTGATGTTGGAGGGCGGTATTAAAATCCAACAATGACCAGATTTGCACAGAGCAAACCTGACTTGTATCGAACCAAGAGAGGCATGCAGGGAGGCCAAGCTCTGCCAGCCTCCAGAGCTCTGATCAATAGAAACAACTCAACATTCATCCACTGCTGTCTGTCTTACACACACACACACACACACACACACACACACACTACACACTACACACTACAGTGTTCTGAAGGATGCTCAGACTGAAAGCACAACTTGATTGACGCAAGGAAAAAAGGCTAATACGAATATTTACAGTTCAAAATGTGAATAAGGTGGAATACTATGCTTGTAATAATTGGATGAATGGTTTATATCATCATAAATTATTAATCCTTCCTCCATGTCCATGTATCTAAAGGGGAACAATTTGTAATGCCACAATCCTTATTACAAAATCACTCACTATATGATGTGACAAGACTGTTAAAGTAGATTCACTGTAACATAAACACTTTGCAACAGCGGTGGTCCATACGTTTATTTATGGATAAATGTGTCTGCGGTTATCGGTTTTTGGTTAATCCAGTGACTGAAAAATCAAGATGCATCCCATTAGCTGTGTTTACATGAACCCTTGTATTCCACTCATTATCAGAATAATAACCCGATTAGAATAAAAATGCCTGAGTGATTTCACCTGGCCCAATCTGAATTAATATTCAATCAGATCAAGAAGGGTGGAGTAAACCTCCTTTCAACAAAAATACATCAGGGCCTAGCAACCATGTAAAAACTTGATCCGATTTTTTCTTTCTGGTTGGAATAAATATCTTATTTCGTGTTCAGCTAACATCAGGTGACACTGTTTCCGTGGGACAGAAACATGGTAATAGTAAAACAGTATTGATCTGTTGCGGATACATTGTTTTTTGTTAGATTTTGCAAAAGATTGAAGGACTGCTGAATGTCTCAACGGTTGAATAAGTTATATAAACAGGTCTTCAAAGAGGTGAAAAATGTCGGAATCCACTGGACCAAACAACACAAATATTGTTCCCAGGACACAATGTGGTTCCATCTCAAAAATTACATTAACAGGCAGAGCGAAGGAATGAATTTCCTTTTCTCAAAGTTGGTTAATGTCTTATTTTTCTTCTTCTTGTATTCCTGGCAGATTATAAAATGCTCTACACAAATCTTAATGTATGTAAACTTGTTATGCTGGAATATCCAATCAGAATTATTTCAGTCTGATTGAAGAAATATTGTCCATGGAGCCACAGCTCCAGACGCTACAATCGGGTGAATGTAATATTGCTAAGCAGCAGACCAGCTCGTTGATTTGTAACATTGGTCACAATGGCCTAAAACGATTTCAAAAAGCGATGTCTACTCAAGTATAAAAGGTATAACAAAATATCTGGCTAATGACAATTATGATCTCACTTAATGTGTCATCCTACTTCACAGCCTTTGTTGGCCATGTGGCTTGTGTTCATGTGTATCTGTGTGTGGAGTCTACCTGAGGCTGAAAGACTGGCACGGCTGCTTGCTGTCCTTGCGGCTGTGTGTCCATATCCATGGTGTTAGGAGCTCGATCCTTTGCACCTCTGACAAACAGACACAACAGAACTTCTGGTTATCTGACTCAACACTCACCATCAGACAAACGCCCAGCTGTCATTTCCTTTAAAAATACCTCTGAATTCTACTATGAAGACCACAAGTAAAAATAAACTGGGCAACTATTCTCAGCAACAGGCATCAATAGTTTGGTGCTGAACAGCAGAGTGTCCTGTTTCAGCAGAACTGGATCCCACGTCATGCCTGAGGATTTGACACTCTTTGTCTGGGTCGATCTCAAGTTGCAGCATGGCAGAGTTACAAGAGGCAGTGATATTAATCTGAGCAGAGCAGGAATAATGCCACAGCATGTTTCCTTGGCATTTCTCCAAGGAACCTTTCTTCAGAATTACTGGTTGTACTGGCATTTATGCAGTTCCACTTACCGTAATTTTTTTTTCCAGAGAAAATATAGGTCACACAAAGGTGAGTGTGTTGGGTACGGCTGTATGCCGTGGTGCTATATAATTGCATGCTCTGGTTTGTAGCCTGGAAGCAAGCTAATTGCATAAGATACTCCACCACCAGTTGCTTGGCTCATCAGTACACTTAAAACACACAGTGCCATAGTATGAGAAGTTACCCAAATGAATAATTTACAAAAATATTTTAAAAGAAAAAGGTATGATGGAAAATGTTATTCACACATGTAATTAGCTTATGATTCCAGCATTTCCACTCACAGATGCTAAAGTATCTTGTACAGCAGTACACACTGTGATGCATAATATGGTTACGTAGTTAAACACAAGTGAGGTGAGGTGTATGCATGTATTCAACATACACAGTTAAGCTAAGGAAATGTGTGTGCACATATTTCCTGTGATGTTTGAGTGTGTGTGCACATGCCAGCGTACTCATCCATCTGCACACTGGGTGCCTGTGTTGAAAATGGAAATAGTGAATGTTCGAAAGCATTAACGAGTAGAAACTATCAAAAATGGCAGTTAAAAAATGTCAAAAGTCCAGACTGTGACGAAATGGCCATATATGGTTAGTTTACCGATTCAGATTGTAGAGAAGGGATTTAGGTTTTTGCCAATATCTGTTGTCTGTCTGCAATGTCTTATTTCATGAATACAATACATGTGCGAAAACACAAATGGACATACACATTAAAGTTTCACACAAAAGGAAAGGGACACAACGCACTTCACAGTGGGACATTTGCATGTTTTTCCACTAGAGTGAAGGCCGTCTCTCTGCGGATCTGTCAGTCTGTCATTTGTGTATTACTAACTGTCTCTCTATCTCCGTCGCCTCAAACCTCCCCGGCCAATTAAAAATCCCCTGGTACAATGGAGAGGAGAATGGCAGAGAGGAGCTGTCTCTCTGCTGATGTCGTCAGTCCCATTCACTAAAGGCTAATGATACTAATTAGACATCTGCCAAATATAAACATGTATATGCATGGCACTATAAATGCATGATATTTGTGTATGTGTTGGGGGGATTTATTATGTGTATATAAGAAGGCATGTATATTTGTGCGGGTGAGCGGGCACTTATTTTGCAAATACTGTGGTTGTTTATTTTAGATTAGTTCAGCTTTTTTTCCAGGGCTTCGCTGGCCTTCATGTGAGCTTTGAAGATCATGAAAATAAGTGTTTGCACAACACTATTTCTCTCCTGGGATTGCATTGACTGTATTGGGAATATTATTTTCTGAAATTTACATTAAAAGCTTGTTTCAAACAAGTTTAAATCAATTCAAATGTTAAAAGAGGTTTACACATAATAAGGATTTAAAAGCACCAACTGCTGGAGGCAAAAAGGCAAACAAGAAAAACATTGTTAATAGACCAATCCTGAATCTTTTGGTTCTTATTTTAACTTAATATGCCCACTAATAAAAACAATGTTGAAAAACCAACTACTGCCATGACTCTGGCTAGGCTAACTAAATGTACCAAGGGCACCATATTGGTACTGATTAGTTTGTGAGTCTTCTATCAGAACACCAATGAAGGTATATTTAAGGCTACCTACAGTGTCTCAACTAACCTGCCTTCCTTTGAATAAGAATTAAAATAGTTTGAATTGACAGGAAGTATGTCATTCATCATACTCAACAGCCAGTTTTTATTTGTTGCTTCCATACGAACCTGTGAACACGTTGACTGATGATATTCCCTACACATGCAGACATAAACAATGGTCCAAGTAAAACTAAAAAAAAGGATCAGCACTTTAGTAGTCTGCTCTATCCACAAAGTCATTTTAAACATAACCACATTAACAGGCTCATTCATTAATTTAACAAACGTATTATCCATCTACTTATCTGTTACTCTGGTATGTATATGAGTGTTTGGCACTTAAATGCCAAAGTCCTCCAGTCATCACTTGCATTGGCAAGTTACTAAATAATAAATGAAATAACAAAAACAATGACTTAATTTAAATGGTCGAACTATCGTCTGTCACTAGTCAACTACTGGCTCAATTGGTGCAATCTCTGATTGTTGGTTAATACTTTTTTTAATTGGTTAAATTCTCAAAAGCAAATAATCAGTTAATTATTCATCTTTAATATCCCTAGCACCCATGTTTTAATTTGGCTTCAAGCTCTATTAAGACAATCTGGAATCATCTTAGATATGCAAGGGGATTTTAATACTAGGTAAAAAAGAGACCCATATTAGACAAATGCTGACTGTATGGCCTACTAGCTGGTTGTCGTGGCCTTTTGATTTCAGTGTCACAGGGGACTTTACAAGTCATCCACCCAGGCGGCCTTTCTGCCTCTTATAGTGAGTCTTTGCACTTCAGCTACGTGTTTTGTTAGATTGGGGCTGGCACCCTTCTTCGTCTCCCTAACCCTCTTGTGTTTCTGACTTTATACGTGTCAAAATAACCAGGGGGCATCTGAGCTCCCTGACGTTCTTTCGCCTCCCACATCCCATGTTAACGAGATCAATTAAGACTGCCATGTCAGATTAACACACAACAGGAAACAGCACAATTAACGAAGCTAACTCAATCAAAGGAGGCAAGGTCACACTCTCAAGGCTCCACATTCACACACAGTTCATCAAGCATCGTGCAACCAATCAAAAGCAAAGCCTTGTTCTAGCTACTGGACAAATCAAAGACACGGATTGATTTAAACTTTTATAATGTGAACTTAAAATCTACTAAATCTCCCTCTCCCTACACCACCGTCTCGACTGTTTCTCTCTGATCAGTACAGCGCTCTGCTCTCATCACAGGATACATTTTTTTATACTTCCAAAACATTAGGTGTGGAAAACAGCAGTGGAAACTAAAGGTACCACTCTGTCTGCCTTTCTGTCATGGGGACAAAAAAAATCCCCTAACTATTATAGATGCATGTCAGAGACTAGTTCAGAGCTTTTGTATGGGACTTCTGCAAATATACAACAACCTAGACCGATGTTTAGAGTACAGGCTGAATATGTGGACAAATAATGTTCATAGTGTATACCTTAAATGATAACATATATTTAAATCCCCACTTCTCCAATCTAGATTCATGTTTTAGGGCCTTTGGCATTAACCTCCAGCTGTAATGTGAAAATCATCACCTGTCAAACTATACTTTCAAACAAAAAAAATGTCTACAAATTACCCACAACCACTCTCAACATTCCCATTACAGTTAGGCAGCCGGGTGTGAATATATAATTTCTTTGAGGATAGAAATTGGCAAGGTCTGCAGTATATTGGTAAGTGAGCAGCATTCATCTCTCTGACAAACTGGTGGTTGTTTTTCTGTTCAGTAAAGTGATGAGGAAAAAAAAAAACTTTCTCATACAGACCACCAACCACTCAGTGTAAACAAACACTGTTTTCTGACTGTGTTCCATCTAATGTGAGACTCCAGCCTGACATTCTCACAGCAGGCCCAATCACACATAGGTAATTATATGATAAAGGAGGGAAGGGAGAAACAGAGTGAGGCAGAACAAGAGGAGGAAAGAGAAGGGTATTAACAAGACTGTTTAGCAGTTTTTTGTGAACAGACTTCTTTGTTCTCACACTTCCAGCACACACCTTATTTGTTAATTTGCTTTTTTTTGCTAACTTCAGATATGATTCCATTTCTCACTCTCTTCGTATCAAACTCATCTCAAATCTGTGATGACAATCCTGTGACACTAGGGCTGTGTGGTACAATATATGTTGTATGACAACAGAAAAACACTTATCGTTTTGTATTATGCTCTGTCATTTATATTGCTGCATTGCAAATCACACTCTCAGGCACACTTTGGAGGCAAGGGATAATTCCGAACAAGAGAAGTTCTCCAACCAGCAGAGACAAAATGAGGAGCTCATGCCTAAAAGAGGGGCTAGTTCTGTCAGACAGACAGAAAAGTCTGACGCAGACAAGAAAGTACAGGTTGTATTTTATAGATCAGTATTTCATACTTAGTTACATGCTTAATTTAATTAAATATTGCGCAATGATTTAAAACAGAAGGAGAAAAATAATAAGGGTACGGAGTAATTAAAAAAATAATGAAGAGTTTGTACATTTAATTTTATATTATTCGTATATATTGGTTTCCATGTGGTCATTTTCCGTAAACTAAAACTGAGTGCACTTTAATGTCTTAACTTCCGCTTAATCGTCTTGTTTTAAGTAATAAATTCATATTACACACAAGGTTGAATCTCTTTTAGTAAAATCTGTTTTAAAGTGGTCTTACTTGACAAACAGGTGCTGGTCTGTGCTTGTTACAGTCAGGCTATGGTGGTACTGACTTTGCATTTTCAAAGTTTGCATTAAAAGTAGACAAGGAAAAGCAGCAGTGTGCAACCTGTAAATATAGTATTTTATTTGCTGTAGCTTCTTCGTTGAGGACTTCATAATTTTTCCTATCAGTATGATGATATGCTTTTGCTCTAGTTCCAAAAGGTATGTACAACTTGGCTTTTCGCAACATGGTGTACAACAAGTCGTCCAGTCTTGATGTGAAAGAGCATATCTTCAGTCAACTGGGGCTAAACTGAGTAGGAGAAACCAAAAAGTGAGTAGGACACAGCAGGGATGGAGTAGGACAGAGAGGGACAGATGCAGAACTGAGAAAAATGCCAGGAGAGAAAAAAAGAAGCGTGTTAGCCCTGATGTGTTCACGGTCCTGTGAGAGACGGTGTGGAGCTGTGCACCACAGAAGTTGGTGCTGGCTTTAGCTCCTCTTTAATCCCCATTTCCTCCCTTCTGCATTATTCATTTATAGCAGGAGAAGAGGAAAAACAAAGAGAGAGAGCCGATTATAAAAAGGTGGATCAAGGCAAACTGGGTGGGAGGTTGGGGGGGGTGAATGGAGAAGTGAACAGGAAGGGTCCCGGAATTAGGCGGCCCCAAAGAGAAGAGTGCTAAATCAGCTCTCAATCCGAGGACAATAAATATGAACACAAACTGATGAGCTTGGGTCTAAGGAGGAGAGAAAAGAAAAGGGCAAGAAAGGAGGTGAAGGGGAGGCGGGTTAAAAGGGAGAGAGGAAAAATATAATGCGACACTATCCGGCCCGGGTGTAGGATGTGAGGGAATCAAAGGCACCTTTGAGGAGCCAGAAGACGACAGTGAAAGTGCTAGAAGAGTGGTGTCCATGATTACAAGAAGTGGAGAAATCTTTGAGTCTGTGCTCATGAAAGCCCACCCCAGGCCTCGTCTGAAACCCCTGCTTGACGAACACTGATGATACAGAAAAAGAAAAAAAGGCAGAGAGAGGAAGAGAACCACTAATGATGGAGGGGTCCGGATACTACAGAAGCAGCGCACTCTCCAATTCATTTTAATCACTATTCAAAATCATTAGCCCAAATGTGCAAGCACTCGTGTTCGTTGGACTACGAGCCGAGAGAGAGACGGAGAGCGGGAGAGGACCAACTACACCTCAGCATGTGAGCCAGTCTTTGAGGTCTTTGAGAAAGACGGTCCAAGACTTGATGGAATAGAAAATGAAGGGGAAACTTTATTGTCCCTCAATCTAAAAGAAAAAGCACAACATGAAGATGAATGCAGAAACCTTTGAAGATAGGCTTTGTAAAGCCAGCCAAGCACACTACAGAGTCAAATCATTTAGGCTTTTCCGTTCCCCAAATCTGGCGACAAAAGCATAAAGTTAATCAGGAAGAAACTCAGCACGAGAATATTAAAGAATCTGTCAGACAGAGAGGACCCAAACAACAACACTGACATCAAACAAGATTCATTATTCAACAGGCAGATCATGGCTGGATTAATGGCTACTATGTCTTCTGTCAGTGTGTAAAGCACAAACCAATGTATCTGATCAAACTCAATGTGGCGTTTCAGACTCTTCCAACTACAGCCTTATCAAATCTAGATTTTTGAGGCCAAAACAGACACCAATGTTCGACAGTCTAAAAATGTAACGACAATGATGTTATTGCTGTAACCTATATTGTAAACAGCAAACTATTTTATAAGGATGCCTGTAGTTTGGTTATCTAAGGATTGTGACAAATGTATGTACTGAGCAGGACATTTTAACATTTTAAAATAAACAGACACTTTTTTTAGATTAATTCAGACATATCATTTTTCAAATGCAATTTCTTGTTAAATCACTGGCAGACGTGCAGTAGCGCACAGCGATTCTACAAGTTTTGTGGCTCAATATTATGGTTTACTGCAATTTCTTTTATTTTCTTTTTTAACACTAGACCATGGGGACAAGCAAAATCATACACTTCCAGGGACTGTATATCATGAATCTAATTTCCAAAAAACAATGCAAATCACATGTCAGTCAATCTTTCACAGTTTTATTCAGCAGCATTATTGCTATACTGCACATAAGAGTGATTAATAAAATACCTTTTGAAATAAACCATACATGCAATTGACTAAAAGTGGTTGATAGGTGAGCCCAGCCCGTGTGCTTGTCTACCTTCTCTTGCAGCTGAATGTAAGATGTGTGCACAGATGTGTTTAGGAGTTTGACATGAAGTGACATGAAGTATAAAACTGTAAACTGTGATGTTTTTGCTCTGTATGTGTGTGATATATTTGTACGACTCAGACCTTCACCCTCTCCCTAGTGGAGAGAGCGCAGCAAAACAATAAAAAAAAAGGAAATAAGATAAAGAAAACCGCTGAAGTCCATAGGGACTCTACAAGGCCAGTGATCCATAATGCTGCTTTCTAACTATTTATAGGCCTCCTTTACATTTTTCACTTTCAAATTTTTATAGGCTAATGATTATTTCACTGCAGAAGTAAATAGCACAGCACAAATAGCCTGGGCTTCATGTGAGGCCTAAATTGATTTATTCCCCAACAACCCAAATAAAATAGCACAGTGCTCTGCTGCAGTGTGTGTCCATTTCATCTACTGCAGCTTCTATTAAACACATCTGCATCATCACCTGACCCTCCAAGAACCAGTAAATCCCATTACAAAAGCTGGTATCTCCTCTGTTTTTTATCTATGCGTGTGTGTCTGCCTGCCTGCGCGTGCACACCTGCGCATTTGAATAATCCCCACCGATTTCTGTTTTCCTTTCGCATTTTCAGCCACTATGTATACTGAAGATGTCCACCATTGAGTAAAGAACTCAAGCACATGCAGGTGTCAGCCACTGTCCCCCCCCTTTCTCCTTCTCCCTCTCTCTTGTCCTCACCCCCAGGCTCCTCTGTGCTCTGTTGCCTCTGTGTGTTGTCGACACGAGCTGGCACGTGGCTAAAAGCCCAGGCCACCTCTCTGCTCTATTGTCCTGCCCACTCCACAGCAGCACTGACGACTCTCTTGTGGCAAGGGGCCCTTTGTTGCCAGCCTGTCACTTCAGCAGGTGCCTTACAGCAAAAGGCAGGAGCCAGCCAGCCCGCACCGCTTCGTTAGTGCAGCGCACTGTTTGATGTGCTCATTTCATCAGCCGGAGACGGCAGCCAAGGAGGATGCTAATAATCACTTGAAAAACAAAAACATTCCACTCAAGCTTGTAAAAGATAAACTCCAATTTCAATGATAAAAGAAGAGTGACAGACAGCCATGGTACCAGTCAGAAAAAGACCGTCAGCCACACTACCCCTCTCTCCTTTTTTCCTCATCACCCGCCTTTTCCTAGGTGAAACCAATTCATACTGTCAATCACTGACAATAAACAAGATATATTGACAAATTGCTGACTGTGTAAGGAAAGACAAAATTGTGTGGGCAAAGTATGCAAAAACAGAACTGCATTTAAGACAGCTGTGTGATCCCTCAGAAACCAGCTTAGTGTGAGAAGGAGCAGGCTGTGTGAAGGAGAGAACCCCCCCAGGCGTTCAGGAGAGGGGACTCTGGGGGTTTGGGCTATGCTTGCACACCCTCACTACATTCACAGCCCTTCAAAATGCCATATCACCATCACACCTCAGTTAAAATAGAAACTGAATGCATAATATGTGAAAGAAAATCAAGAGCACTTAATTTAGACTGGCTGATGCCAGGCAAGTGATGCCACAAGTTTTATAAGGTTCAAGGGACTCTAATCATGCATGTAGTTTCAAATCCTGGCTGCAATGGTTTGACAGTGTAATTAATTACAACTTTCATATTGTGTCTTGTTTACAATTATTTTCCCCATAAATGAATCTCCTTTGCACTGGTCATTGTTTACAATCTATTTAGAAAATGTAATATGCGAAAGTGGAAAGCTGGATTTGCACTTTGCCTCTTTTACTCTCCAAGTAGACTGTTAACCAGCATGCAACCAATGCTTGGTCAAATGTGATTGGTCAAAACGAGGAACAGAAAGCAGAATGCCTCCAATATCAAAATATTGTCCCTGGCCCACAGATTCTGTATTCATGTGAAATACAATATTATAGAGACTAACTCATCATTGAAGCTCTAGTGTGATTTTGGTTTTAATTTTAGGTAAAAGCAGCAACTTTAATGTGAGCCCCAAACCCCCTGACGAGTTAAAACTATTCAGGTTGTGTCATCACTGTAAAGCACAGTAAAAGCACCATTATTTATTAAACTCTCCTACACTTTAAGCAACCAAACATTGGCAAATAAAATTTGGAGCAAAGTAAGTAGGGCAAGTATATGGTTATTTAATTTTTTTGGTTAATAAAGCAGCTATTTAGGTATTTTTTTTAGGAGTACACCTCTCAGTACATTTGAACCTTTGAACCAAATATCCACACCCAGATTTACACACCACAGCATGACGAAGATCCCGGGGCTTTAGGTTGCGTTAGAGCCCTGTGGCAACAACTCCTGGTCTTTCACAATGCAAAAAAAAAAAACAGCGTTGTACGGCAGAGCAGAGCTTCTAGTGCTCCAGGACCAATAAGGGCTTTGTTTGTTCGCCATGTCACTTACTGACCACCAAATTAGCTTCATCACCTCTGGCACCAGGATATCGGATGTGACAATCTGTACCACAGGGCTGGGGCTCTGTTTGTGTGCAAGGCTAGAGGGCATAAAGTAAAAAGTAAAAGACATAAAATAGGGACAAATGAGAGAAATTCATGAAAAATAAAATAAGGGAATGCCACGCTCACTTTTTTGTTCCGTTCTAAATAAAGGATTGTGTTACACAGCATTTTCACCGAAAGTCTGGTCTTTATCAGCACAGATGTGTTTTCTGAACCCTAACCTTGTTCTCACTGTAACAGGAATCAACAGATGAGACCATCATCATCTATGCAATGATTCTGAAATTACATTACTGTTCTTTGTCCTCTATTAATATCAATAAAGGAGGAGATGACGCAGCAAAGAAGGAGGCAGCTAGACATGGCCTAGGAAGAAAAAGAGCCATCAAAATCAGAAACTTTTATGTGATGTGGTGAAAGAGCAAAAACAAAATTTGGCTGAACGTGTAAAGAAACATTACAAAGAGCACTTGATGCGTAAATTGATTTTAACAGAAGAAATTAAAGTATAATAGGTGTTTAGGGAGATCACAAAGCACATCAAACAGTTTTCATCCTTTTTTCATTCCTAACCAGCACTACTGCTCTCTACCCTGCAAGCACTTCTGGCTGTGACTGAGCTAGGGGAGAGCAACGATTACACAGAAACTGCTGACCCATCATTGTGTTGTTTGGAGACGATGTGGCCTGTCATTTGAGTTTCTCATCTATAAAACAACAATTAAAAAACATCTGGTGAATGTAGTCCATTTTCCCTTCAAACAAAACCAGCAGTTTCTCATACTCCCCTTTAAGCAGGTTTCCCCCCCCTTCTCCCTTGATACTTTGAAGCAGTTACCCTGCGTCAGCATCGAAGTTTGTCTAAGAGGAAATGACAAGAGCAAGATGTCCAAATCATTAGTAATGTGAGAGGAGCAGTTCCCAGGCATGTCTAGTTACATAGTTGAGGGCTAACGTGAGGGCTATGGGCTCGTGTTGGGGCTTTTTTTGGGCCCAAGCCTTCTCAAATGCTCTGGGGGGGGACAGGGGAAAAGGACCACAACCCTTCAGCATCTCCATGATCAGAAATTGAAACATCCAAGACCCTGAACCCAGAACAACCTTAGCTCAACCCTAATGTTTTATGAGGAGAGAAAAAGATACCAGCACAGAAAGTGTGATCCACACTTTAATGGAATACACATAAACTTACAAATAGATGCAGGCACACAGAGAAATGAATGTAAAACGGAATGCCTACACTGAACGCATACAAATAGTGCACCCATGGGAATGTGTCTCCACAAAAATCAAGCCTGGCTCTGGTTCAGTTTCAGCCTGCTGTGGCTTCTGTGGTGGACCCTGCTGGCTGCCGCACACACACGCACACACAATCTTCTAACCAGATCCAGAACACTGCTACTCAATCAGAGGTCAAATACAGTACTTTCAATGCATATGACTGTGTATACACCCATGTTACTGTCACACTGCCAAAGAGGATGACTCCATACTATGAAACTGACAATAACTCGGTACTCGGTACTAACTATTTTGGTTGTTTCCAGTAGCGCAATTTATCCTGGCTTAGACTCGCATCACATAATGTTGAAAATATTTGGTTTGGCCACATGTCTAAATCAAAGCACAGCCAAATTAACAGCTGGAGGGAAGTTTTCCTCAAGGTTTTGAATTTGAAATTTGAAAAATAGAAAGTGTGTGATGATTTATAACAGGGGCACAGAAACGCATCCATTGTTCATTTCTAGACATATGGCTCTGTCTTGAAGAGTAGGTGTGCCGTTGAGGAAAAACTGAAAATAAATCAGGAATAATGTGACTATATAAAAGCCAGTCAACATTTTTGGAATAGGTACTGAAATGAAATCCGCTGCCATCTATTTTGTTACTTTACTTGTCTATCACATATCAAAATTCTAGGGAAAGAAATATGTGCACAGTTCTGAAGTGAGAAATGATGTTTATCCTACCCTTTAACTGACTTGAAATTGCTCTGGAGAGGCCAAGACCAGAAACCAAACACCTCAAAAATGTACACTTGTACAGAAATTATTATAGAAACATACAAACTAACATGCATGTGAGCACAACACATGCATAGACAGACACACAAACGCACACGCAAGAAGTTCAATGCTTATTTTTATTCCTCGGGCACTCATCCTTCTTTGCATGAGTGCATCATCCGGCACACCGACAGAGAATCCTAGTATGTGTGCGAGTGTGTGTGTAAGGAGCTGACGATGGGAGAATAACGTTGCCCCTGAGGGGTCGCACCTCTCTCCATTCTCGCCCTCCTCCCTTATCCCTCCTCTCGACTCTGTGCCTGCAGGGATTTCCCTTTTCAGTTCAGGAGAGATGTCAGACCTGTTCCACCATCCCTCACACAGAGGCTGGACTCTGCCCTCCGTTCACCCAACATCTGTAAAACTCCAGAATCAGTCTCATTTCTGCATATCAGGGCCAAGTGGAGCTTAAGAGAGCTGCAGCTGACTCAAAACACAGTATTTGTTTTTAACCCAATTCTTAGTTGTAAGTTAATGATTGTAGTACATAATATTAATTCAGAGACAAGGCGCTAATAACGAGGATCCCTGACTAATAACTTGACCCCCAAAATAAGTGAAATTGCCCTTAAACACTTGTTAACAAGTACAAATTATGCTGTATCAAAATGATCACTCAATATGAAGCAAAGGGAACAGAGCCAGGAGAAACAGGAAATAATCAAAGGTCACAACCTAGTAAACAGCCACTTTCTCTTTCTTACATCTTTCTTCATCCTGTCATCAGATCCATCCCACTCCAGTCTAAACAAAATCCGATTAATGTATTTGTCCTCTCCTGTCCATCCTTCTACAAGCACACAACTCTGCCTTAACTTCATCACTGTTGCCACATCTTCACTCTGAGAACAGAAACAGCACAAATCATTACAATCTCTATCGCAATCGCTATTCATTTTTTTTTTTAAATACGGTTTAGAGGATAAATGTTAAAAATGTATCAAAAACAAATCAAGGGTTTAGTTGACTGAGGCATCATTAAGGCCATTATTTTTATTTTTTAAACCTGGACTTGGTGTTTCCAAAAATCCAAAAGTTGATTTCAAACATCAACACTGGCCAAAAGGAAACTCAACACAAATGAATATAGAGCCAACCATTGATGATGAAGGAAGCCTTACTGACCAAATCCAGTTGAGATTTAGATGTGATGTGATGAGATGTTTAACAGATTATTATTATATATTATTTTCTCAATATTCTAAAGAAAAATATAGCAGTCTGACAGCCTGTCTGTCACAGAACAATGTGAAAATATTCAGAAAATTAAAAAGCCAGTTACCAAAATTGCAGAGAAAGAAAGAAGGAAAAAAGAGAGCAAGAGAAACAGAGAGAGGGAGGAAGGCTCCACAACAGGATTTGAAAGCTGCTAAGCTAGATAGGCTTTCCCTGCCTCCTTCACATATTAGAATATTAATATTAATGAAACTTCCTGTCCCCCCCCTGTTTTTCCCCCTCAGACGATTTGAACATGAAAAACTTAAAAAGCGCAAATTCCAGGAGTTGCGTATCACAGTTTGACCCGGAGCCACACAGCAGACACCAACCATGACAGACTCGCTGTTCAAAGCAAGCGGGAGCCGCTTTCATCAGGGGATCCTAGTGTTTTTTTGTTTTTTTTTTACAGTGTGACACCACCAGCCAATGCCATCTGCCTTTTTCAAAATCAGAACTTCAAGATGTGCTTCCTGCTTGTGGGTTGTTTTTAGGTGGGCTTCACAACCAAGGCCCAGCGTCACGCAGGCTTTTGCTGCTATGCTGCTTGCTGACTGCTGTTTACAGCCAAACCCCGCAGTGTGGCGCAATGTTAAATATTCACTGTTAAACTGTCAAGCCAGGACTGGCTGGGAACCCTGCCAGGCATTCACAGTACAGAAGCATCGGATGCCCCCCCCCTTCAAACACAACCCAACCAAATCAATCACTTTACCTCCAGCCAATCCAGAGTCAGACCAGCCTCGTTCCCACCTCCTACCACACACCCACTTCCTGAAATGCCAAGACCCCTGAGCACCACTTTTTTTTTAACCCTCTTCTTCTCCTCCATCCATACTTAAAGTTCATTTTCTTCATCATAAATCTATGCACAAATACATTAAAATGCACATCGTTTGCACTTAAAAGACACCTCTGCTCTAGGCATGAGTAAGCCGTTACTGACTCCTGATGCCTGCCTTCAGACATCTGTAAAATATTTTTATTCGGTGCCCCAATACCGCACTGGCAAAGGTCTCTCATCCTTGGCTTGGCAGGACTTCTGACAGAGCCAGCCGGCAGCGCCATACAGGCCTAACCCCTGCTGCTGCAGCTTCCTGCTGCTCTGAGGGAATCAGGCTGCCTGCCTCCCATTGACTATTGGCCAGGCTGGGCAAGGAGGAGGAGGCTGAAGGAAGAAGGCCCCGGGTACAGTGGACCCCTGGAGATGGGAGCATGGGCAAGAATGGGGGGGACAGACTGAGAGTCATAGAGGTTGAGGGGTTGGAAGAGGGTAGAAGAAGTGAGGGAACTAAATAGGAAAGAGGAGGACCAATAAGCAAGAAGAACCACAGGTCCAAGATCATAAGCAGCAAAACGGGAAGAGGAGAAGAGATGGGTGGCATAGAAGTGGAAAGGGAGCAAGAAAAGGGGGCTTGGGGGCAGGTTAGGCAGCAGGAGTTAAGGGGAGCTTCTCATTATGACTCCTCTTCCTTCTGCATGCCCCCAGGCCTTGACCACAACCTCAAAGCCCCAGGCCAAACCAAGAGACGAGGGAGACCACAGAAGACTGCTGTGAGTCAGGGTACAAACACGGACAGAGGAGGGGAAGGAAGGAGACGGGGGGGAAACATGTCCCCTCAACCAAATGAGGCAGTGCGAAATAAAGAGACTAATAACGACAATAATAGTCAATAATATGAATTTCACAATTAAGGTTTTTTAACTGTGATTCTGATCTTTTAAACAGTATGTACCTATGCGAAGACCACTGCCATATTTACATTTCTCTTAATAACACAAGTGCTCAATTCAAGCAAGTCTATGTTGTTCAATCTATAAAATGTCACAAAGTTGTGAAGAATGCTCATCATAATTTCCCAGAGCCCAAAGTGACATCTTCAATTTGTTTCACACTAACAGTCCCAAGCCGAACAACTCGTCAGTTATTATCATAAATGACTAAAGAAAAGCAACAAATCAGTACGTTTAAGAAGCAGGAGCCAGCAAATGTTTGATATTATTGCCTGAGAGACGACTGAAGCAATTCATTCATTATCAAAACAGATGGCCATTAGTTTGTCGATTGACTTTCTATTGCTCCAATTTTATTTTGCTGATGTCTGGTAGCTTACAGTTTAAAGCCGTTTCAATGTAGAAGAGTTTCAATACAGAAGTAATCAAAAATGTTGCCAATTAGTCTTTTTAGAAAAAAATAGATGAATCTACTTAATTGTTGTAGCTCTCTAAATTATAATCGTCATCACAATCTCTTCTTTAATAGCCTTCGATAATATTTTGCATAAAATATCCATGAAATGAGGAGTGCTCGTGTGAATCCTTTGAAAATATGGACAGTCAAGATTTGGATATCATAAGCATGAGCAAAATTATGCTTTAATTCAGTTTTCAACTAATAGCAGCACTTATATCATGACACATCTGAAAAATATAGTTAAAAATAGAATAATTCAATTGAAACTGGACAGTAAAGCAGTTCAATCGCCTGCAACACCATGCATTACATATATTTCCAGTGTTGTAAAGGAATGTACTGGGGTGTTAATAACATTTGGTATAACTTATATTCAATAAAGACTATGGCATTTCTAAACCGATACTGGTTAATTGGGGAATGCTTTAACTGGTTCAACTTGCAAAGTCATAAGTGAAGATAATAAAAACAATCAAGAGCGCAGAGGAGACAGTATAATGTCCCTGGCTTTTCACGCTGAATAGGGGGAGGGTAAAACAGACAGTCTGTCAAAACAAGATGCTCTCATACAAATCTGCTCTCTTCTGCAGCAAATCCCGTGTGAAACATTAAGGCTCATTTGTGATGGGGCTGGAACAAATGCCCATAGCACAGTCAGCAAGTAACACACACACACAGACAAAAAAATCTTCCTCCCTCATTCTGTTCATGAGTGCAAATTCATTCTGCTTTTGTCTCATCTCATGACAAATGCATACTGTCACTGTCACTGATGTGGTGTTTACAGTGGCATATAGCATCTTGTAATTATTCTGTGAAAGTGAATTTGTATCCTGAGGGATTTGTATTTTTGCATGTGGATAATCAAAAGAGATAGAGAGGGAGAGGGGACGATTGGAGAGTGATCTCCAATAAGAAAAGGAAGATGCTGCTTTCCAGCACAGTTCACAATATGCCAACATGGATTTGGTAGCTTTGTTTAGATGGCAATAAACAGCTGCTTTTTTCTTAACACGCATTGACCTACAGACACAATTCATAAAGTATTAGATATCTATAGTATGTGCAGTTAATCCAGAAATAGCCAATGGCTCCTTATGTAGGCTGCCACTGACTGAGTAAAGGTTGGTATACTACTGACCCACAAAATGGGCTGCGCAATTACTAAACTGTGCAAAATGAGAAAAAGAGTTAGTGTAACAAATAACTAGAAAAGCTCCATGACAGCTATTTCTGTCAGGTCAGTTTCTCCAAGTATTTCAAACACCAAACAGCTTGTTATTTTTGTCAATATATCAAAAATATTGAAATGTTTTCACACTTTCTGTGTAAATTAACATCATTTCTAAGTGGGCTTTGTTTTAACCTTTCCAGTTTGCACTTTGGAAATACAGGCGTACTGAAGCTATTTATTTCTTCATCTTTGTGAAATCACTTTATGCTTAGAGGCTCTTCACTGTAAGTGGGAAAAATGCCCTTTGTGGTATCGCTGTAATTAATCCATTACTTTAATAGGTTCAAAACTCCATTGCTTATAAATAGAGTTGTTTCATACAAGGCAAGATTTCAGGGCCAAAGACAAGACCATGGTTCTACAAAGAAAAAAAGAGAAGAAAAAAAAACATGAATAAATGCTTTTTCCAACGCCCTTTGCAGTGAAATAAACACTGATATTGTGTGGTCGCGGCATAAGCTGACCCAGGGGCACTGAAAGCGTTTCAGAAACTTTGAACAGGGTCCTAGGTCAGTAATTTTTGTGTTTGCATGTCTTTGTAGTCCGTTTCCCCCAGAGCACTACAGAGCCCATTGAGAAAAGGCATCAATGCCACTGTGAAACTGAGAACTTTCACGTGACATGGTGAGCCGCGAGGCATCCTCCAAGGATATTTGAATGCTTGAAACATCAGTGACCCTTCATAAGATGGAAGGGAGATGGATATGAAAAATATTGACTGGCTGGCTGTTTGAGGAGAGTATAAGAAGCTGCTTAAACAGCCCACTCTCATTGCCAAAGACCTTATTCTAAACTCTAACCAAACTGAGCCTGGAAAAGGAAGACTCAATTCTAAATTCTTCTGGGGAACACTAAAGCTTTTATTTTCTTTTTCTTTCTTTTTATTATTAATACAACAACTAACGACAAAGAAAGTACACCAAAAGAGCCAATGTCCTACCTTTGCCAGCATCATTTCTGTACAATGCTTGGCCAAGGTCTTTGACATCATGCAAAAGACAGTGCTTAATGTAGCTCAAAAATGGCCTTAGGAAGCATCTTCCTTCAAATATGCTTTGTGCGAGGAAAAAAAAAACAGCTTACATTTTTTGTTCTTTGTTAAACCCAAAGGCAAGATGACTGTTAAAGTGGTCAGATGACAAATGTCTCATCTGATCTTTAATACAGCAGAGGGGCCAGCTCCAGGGCTAAAACAGGAAACTCTCACAGGATAGAACGATTTGGTAAATTCCACTGCGCTAAATCACTGCTTAGGGTGCAGCAGTTTCTCTACACCAATGAATGGCATTTAAGGTCCCACTCTGAATCTCTTCATAGTAAAAAAAACCTAGCTGTCGTAAAACCTGCATGGACAGAGAATACTGTACATGCGTGGCCTAGGTCAATGCTTCTTTCTAAAAGAGACGGCATCACCAGTACCTTTTCCACTAATCACGTCAAATAAACGATAAAGTCAGGATTTTTTGATGACAAAGACGTTCATTCAAACAGGGATGTTTCTGACAATTTCCATGACATTTAAATGTAGAGTTAAAAATTAGTAGTCTAACGGTCCGAAAACATTTATAAAACAGTCAAAATGTTCTACAATTTAATCTGAAACCGTTAATTACATTGTCCAATAACCAAATGTGTATTCTAAATGCCACTGAAATATGTGTATCGTGAATTTTATACATTACTCTACAAAAAATTTGTCTGATTATTACAACAGCATTGTCACTGAGTGAACGCATTCACATGGCAAGCACCTTAAAAAATGAAAATTATTCATCAGAATATCAGGCATTAACAGATAATCTTTTCTTAGACAGCAACATTAGATTGGGAAGACATGTCCTTTCAGTGTAAATTGTGTCACTGTGTAATTCAAATGTGTACAGTACAATAATAAAAAATTTTAATTTTAACAAGTTTAACCAACTTATATTTCTGGTGCTGACTAGTGAGGGTAGCAACGTTTAATCAATGTGCACATCCCTACTGCCTGTGATTTTATTTTGAGAAAGTGTCAATAACTGCTGCCATCCCGACTTTTTAGTCTACCTTTACTACTCTAATTCAATCCCCATAATGTAACATGACAAAATTATAGAGTTTAGTCAAAGCCTATCTAAAGTAAACCTGTCATCAGCTCAAATTCAAAGCGGGATATACTGGCAGAAATCCCTCACCACAGAGACTGATGCAAACATTTGGCAGCCATTTGCTGATCATCCGGTTCATGACACATTCCTTGATAGTCAACTTCACAGAGGCAGCCGGTGTTCATCTCCATCACCTGATGACGCTGGCAGACTCAAGCCTGTTGTCTCTGACGATGATCGAATGTGGCAACAGAGAAGTGAGTAATAATTGGGTCAACAAGGTATGTCAGCTCCCACTAACTCTCGTCTGAATCATCTCTCTGCAGCGTAGCCAAATGTGATAGTATGACGCCTGAATTATTTGGCTGTGATAGGCAGCGACAGCAACATGGCAGGAGATACTGTTTTCAAGCTATTTGTGACCCCCACAATGGTTAGGCCTAGGAGAGGTGAGGCACTGCCTACACACCTGTGCGGTTAAGCTCTGAATTTTGTTTTTGTCTGGGGATTGAATTTCCTAATGATTTTTTTTACAATTTATACTTTAAAGAAGGTTATAGACACACTCAAATCTAAAACAGAACTCTGGATGTAATCAGCACGTGGGAAGTTTTGCAATAACATTCTGACTGAAAAAAAAGCAGCGAGTCACACAAGAAAAACTTTCTTTTTCCCAGAAGGATACTACTTGATTTATTTTTCATTCAAATAGACCATCTCTTTACAACTACCAGTTGTTCTCTTCCAAATAAACCCCGTCTTCCAGGCTATAACTCTTTTGATTTCACAGCGTGAAATAGACAGCTGGAAGCAGCACTTGAGCCAAACTTTTCCAGACAGAGATGGTTGGGAAACAATACACACTTTTACTGAGGCACACTGACACAATTTCCACAGAATATTACCTAATGGCAAAGAAAAAGTTGCTTGGTAGTTAGACTGGTAAACAAGGTTTAAAAAAAAAAGAAAAAAGAGGTGGTCTAAACTATGGATGTAGCCTAACAATGTATTCCCACATTGGTGAGGGTTACAACTACGCATGATAAAAACCAAACTCAAAAATATTAATAAATTAATTTATTCGCTCACAAATTTTAATTCATTATTAAGACATGATTTCATTTATTTACCTTGATTCACACATCTTATTACCATTGTTCATTATACTCTGTATGCTGATGCAATAGGTTGCTGTTTGCACATTTGGAATTTGGATCATAATGTAGCAATAAATACAGAGGAGAAGAAGAAGACGAAGACAAAGACAAAGAAGAAGAAGAAGAAGAAGAAGAAGAAGAAGAAGAAAAAGACAAAGAAGAAGATCTGTTGTCGTGCTCATTATGTTATGATAGTGGCACCTGGGTAGAGCCACACAGTGTAGACTAGAGAGCCAGACATGTCGTAGACGATGTGAATTTTTTCAACAGTTTGAGAAGAAGATGACACGACTGCAATTGGAAACACATGTGCAATGGTTCTGAGCGAAGGGGCAAATCTTTTTAGAGCTATGGAATAATAAATTTCATCAACTTTGTATTTAATATTTCCGTGTTAACATGCAGCTGCATGCAAGTTTACCATTAATTCTAATACAAGCTGCAACTGAGTGGATATGTGTACAACTAGAAAATGAGAATTCTGTTCTCTACCTGGGAAGATGCAATGACAAACTAGTGAGTGTGCAAGTGAATTTATAAGATGAAGATGTTACATCGGGTTGTACAATGTAGAGGTGAATGATGTTAGAAGTGCATTTAATAAGCTCAATGACTTTCACCTTCCTACAAAGATCAACCCTGCATTCCAATGCCAGTGCTACCATATTATTTAGTATGCCAGAAAAAGATTTAATATTTCCCAATATAAAGTATGTGAAATGCAGGGTGCCAAAAACTACAAGGACGTCCTCCTACATCCGGTTGTATTTTGCAGTATACAAGCCAGCATACTTTTCTGGTTATTCTGACCCACAATGCGGTTTGCAGCAGATGATACCTACTCCAAGACTTCGTGCTAAGGCAGAGACGTACATGGGAGCACGAGGGTCAAAGTTCATGGCCCACTGTCATGACAAAGTAGCAAGTAGTGTGAGTAGTGTCTCAGTAGTATACATACTGTATGCATCAGTATGTAGTTTGTAAGGGCAGCTGCCGTGCATACTAAAAGTAAAAAACAAAAAGTAGGTGATCCGGAATGTACCCCGGTAACTGAGCCATAACTGCAGACATTATTAAGTGTGTACATGAGCCTGTAGCTGCCTGATAGGGTCTGTGGTTTTCATTTTCAGGGTAGTATGTCACTGTGTCACGCTCTATATTGGGTTTCCACTAAAAGTTTAATACTCTTAAGTAAAGTAAAGTTGGGCTGAATGAATACTTACTTCTGCAGATATATCACTGAGGAAAAAAAATGTGCTATTATCATAAACCTAACAAAAATTAGTAAAGGCAGCCATTTTCTGTAGTGTCATGGGTGATTAGTCTCATCTACTGTCAGTCACTGTAGCATGGCATCAGAGAGTGGCTCCTTTATTTGGTTACTGTCATGTTTCCATCTCAGATTTAGCTAAAATGCACGACTTAATTAAGATGCTAAGTAAGATTTAAAAAAAAAAAAAAAAAAAAGTTT
>OMLP01007876.1:12682-24150 GCA_900302685.1 Spondyliosoma cantharus | reverse complement strand
TGTGTGTGTGTGTGTGTGTCAGACATTTAAACCAGAGATTTTGTTCTCTTGTTTTTTGTACGTTTTTTTGTATGTTCCAGTATTGTTGCTTTTGGATTTTGTTGCCTTTCAGTCCATCTTAGATCGATTTACGATATCAAGACTCTTGTTCTTGAGTTTGATTTCTCTGATTTTCTGAGTGTGTGTGTGCATACTTGTGTGAGATTTGAAGTGCCGACTCTATCAGAATTGATCTCCAGCGGGCCTTTTCCTCTCTGATATGGAGATACACTTCTTATGAGGATCTGAAAATGGAGGCTTAGAACGTGTTGGGGAGTCAGAGAGCGTGTTTCTTGGCAACTTGCTTGTCCCAATATGGCAAACTAACTGTCTTGTGAAGTGGGAGCCAAAGTGTGTGTGTGTTTGGGGGGGGTGGGGGCGTTGTGAAGGAAGGAAGGAAAGGGCTGAGAGAAAGAGAGAGCAAGGTAATGAAAGCGTAATTCCAAAACATTTAAAGAAACATTTCCCTCTCAGCTACTATTTGGATGTTGTTTCTGGAACGAGGAGCGCAAATGTTTTCCCTTGCTCCAGCCCTCCCTCTTCTTCCTCCCTCGGACTGTTCAGGAAGGGGAAAGGGGAATTGGGGATTGTGTGTGTGCGTGCGTGCGTGCGTGCGTGCGTGCGTGCGTGCATATAAAGGGCCTGTAGGCGGCTGTGATGCTGAGATTGATCCATACTCTAGTGGTGTGTGTGTGTGTGTTAGAAAGACCCTGGTGTTTGGCCCGAAGGAATGGAAACTGCTGACATCCTACCAGGACCTCAACATCCTTGACAGGTGGTGGTAGTATTGAATGTGTTCGTGTGTGTGTGTGTTCTTCAAGGAGGTATGTCTAGGATTTTTGTTCGACACACAGACACCAGGTAACAATTAGAATGTGAATTTTAGGTGAGGATAATTTGTTAGAAAAACATTGTTGGCACGTATCCCGACACACACCGGAGTGAATGGTGAAAATGGGTTTCTTAGCAATGTTCATCGTTGGTTAGGTTGTTTCTCACATGATCAAATTACATGAAAGATGTCACAGGTTGCTGGGTGTTAAACAAGCTTTATCTCCAACGTCATTCTAATAACAATGAACGAATCAGTTTTACATTCACCAAAAATCAGAGTGTCAAAAAATGTGAGTATACTTAAAAAAACAGGAAACATAAAGGCAGTTTAACAGTCAGCAAATGTCATGGGTTATAATTTGTATTGTTTGTTAAGATGCAAAGATGGTTCTAGGATCCCAAATAACCTCCTGTGCAGTGTCACTCAGCTCGCTGACATCAGTTTAGGAAAAAAATATAATAAGGGATCCTACATATTAAGGATAATTTCTACTTCATTGAAGGAAACTGCATAAACATTAGTGTAATATTTTTTTCACTCAAAACATCTTGAGGGGCCCTAAATATTCCCTAAGGGCCCCATTTTGGGCACCCCTACATTCATGGATAGTGTGTGCTTAACAACACATAGTTTGATGTAGCATGTTGTTGCTTTCCTCTGAAAACCACAAATCCTCTAAATGTAAGCTTTTCATCAACCGAGGTTTTTTAAGTTTTTAGTATTACAGGTGTTATTAAGATTTCAGTGGATTTTCAGTTTTCTTCTACTATTTATGGCGGCACTTTTCCGCATTTCAATATATTAACATTCAGTAATTATATTTCTTTGTAGTAGATTCTCTTGTTACTCAAGCACTAGATTAAATTGCCTTTACATGCAACTGATGAAGCATGTAATCCAGTATTATTGTGTGTAGCTCTCTCAGACTGATCACCCTCCGACCTACAGCCATGGCAGAGTTGTATGAAGTTCTTGCTCATGCAAACCCAACATGTCCTGCTGCTGATAAGATCAGATAAAATAGAACTTTTATTAATCCAGAAATACATTCTTGTGTCAGAGATTGCTCCAAAAACAATGTACAGTACAACTGGTAACAACCAGCGAGTTCCCAGGGTCAGAGTCACACATGTGGCTGAGTTTCTATAAGAATACAAAGTATGAAGTGTTTAAAGAGTAAATGAAAAAGAAACGGTGCTTGATGTTAAGAAGTTGAGTGCAAGAGGAAATTAAAAATGAACTAAAATAGAAAAAGGTATTATTGGCACTGATATTGAAAGGCAGTTATATTATATAAGTAATATTGCACCTGATGACTGATATAAAACTTTATTGTATATGATAATATTGAAAGTAGTGTCGCACATGTTGTGTAAGTACACATAATATTAGTATTATTTTCATGAGTGAATAACCTTTTTATTGTAATGTAGTCATAAGCAGCTGACAAGACAATGGTCACTTTTGGTATTTTCCGCTAGTGAGGCAGTCTGAATTTTTCCTGGTAGAAACGGAACAAGAAAAGTTGCTGCATTGAGCAGTTAGATGGAAAACCACTTGCACTGTGTGCTGCGTTATTTTAGATTGTGGCAAGATGAAAAAAAGTCAAATTATTGACTGAATGTTTTATTAAAACCGCATGACTGTGTTTGGCTGCACTGTAAACAGAGACACCAGTCACTCCTCTATCGTAATTCTGACAAAAGTAGGTGCTTAATGCGTGTTTCCTGTACTGTTAAAGCACACTTGATTGTGTGTGTGTGTGTGTGTGTAATTATAAATGGGACTATAAGTTGTCTCTTTTTGGAGGTGATGCCCTGCACTGTGCGGCTCTTCAGTGCACCACACAGGACGGGATGTGTGTGTGTTTTCCAGCAGAGTTAATGTACTGAGACTAACTGAAGGTTAATCAAAGGCTGCGTGCGTGCGTGCGTGGTTAGTTGTTCATGTTGCATGTCTGTATGTTCCCAGCAATTGGTGTGACAGTGTGGATCCATACATGCACATTCATGTGCATTTTGCACATATGTGTATCTTTGATGTATATTTGTTCACGCGCGTTTGATGCTCCTCCAGTGTCTCTGACTCAAAGGCCATTCACTGCAAACCCACACACAACTGTTTGCACATGTCAGTGGTCATACAGTGGTGCAGTGCAGCCACTTCAGCTATGTACACAGAGACCCCTGTACGCACACGCACACGCACACACACACACAAACACAAACATGGAGAGACTTGAAGAGATCTGTGTGATCAGGCTGGGTGTGGAAGCATCCACCTACACAGTATTTTTTAGAGTAGAAGAAAAATGCACACCACTGCATCTCCGTGTGTGTGTGTACAGTTTGTGATTAATTGGAAAGCTGCATTTGCTATTGATTTAAAATGCGCTGTGTGTGTGTGCAGGCGCTGACGGACTGCGGTTTTAATGTACTGATTTAGATGCAGGGGGAAACTCAGTGAGCACAGCATGTCTCTGAGATTCCCACAGGACTAATACAGAAACACACACACACACTCAGTCCCTTCCCCCTCGCCCGTCTACAGAGAGCACCCTTTCCCCTACACACATGGTTAGTTTTATCAGGGTAATGGCTGTGCAGTAATGGGATGGGTGGGGGCAAACCTCAGCTAAACATGAAACCTCTCCCAGATCTTACGGAGGTTGTGATTGGAAGAGGCAGTGATGGTTCAAAGGTTCAAAGTTTACTAATGGTTAGATAGCACACATGCGGGGAGTGGAGTCTAATAAAAACAATCGATAGCCGCATCATATCGAGATATGGAATGTTTTAAGAGGGATTACTCCGTCCATGTTTCCGCGAAGGAGCTGGTTTTAATGGTGATGTCAACATGCTTTGAACAGAGTATACACACATCACTGTCCACACTGGATTGTTGGTTCAAACTGATTTAAAGGAAGTGGTGGTGGTCAGTTTTCATTTGTCGAAGCAAACATTATTAGGTTCAGTGTGATTCTTTGGGTCGGAGATTATGACTTTATCATAATGAAAAACGTTAGTGTGAACCCACCATTATGAATGTGTCTCAGTGAGTTTTCTGCCGTTGAAGGATCGACGGTATCTAAAACAGTAAGTTTTGTGACGAAACATTAAGCAATGTACAAAGTAGAGCTGAAATGATGCAACAGTCATATGACAGAAAAGTTACTCCGTTTCAGATTCAATCATTTTCGAGCAGAAATGGTAAAAATTCACACACACTTTCAGGTTTAATCTTCTCAATTGAGAAGATTTTTTGCCTGTTAAAGAGCCGCTAATAGCAAGTCATTTATTCATGACCGCTTTTAAAAAGTGCAAAACACGAGATTTACGTCCACTAAATAAAGACTCGGTACGCTTTAATGGATCTTAAACCAACCTTTTGTTTAAACTGCCAATGAAAAAATTTAGCGGGAATGGGATGGGTTTTTCTTGTATATCTAATCTAATAGATTTATTTTATTGTAGGAAGATTAATTGATTAGTCCTCTGATCTATAAAATGTTGATAATTGTGAGAAAAAAAGTCATCAGTTTCCCAGAGCCCAAAGTGATGTCATCAAGTTGTGTTGTCGAAACCCAAAGACTCTTTATTTACTATCATAAATGACAAAGAAAAAGCAGCAAATCCTCACATTTAAGAAGCTGGAACCAGAAAATGTTTGACATTCTTACTTGGAAAATGATTGAAATGATTAACCGATTATCAAAATATTTTTCTCTCAATCAACTAATTGATGAATAAATTGTTGCAGCTCTAGATCAACAGATAAACAAATGAAATCCCTGAACAGCGAAGGATCTGATTATCTGTATCTATCAAGAGAGCGTACTTGCTGATCTGATCCGATCCCAACTGTGCACGAGTCCCTTAATGCTCCGTCCAATCAGTGCCTCCCAGAAGAGCGAGTAGCCTCATGACTCTTGGTTCTCTCCTGCTGTGACAACTGTGGTCTTTAGTCGGTGGTTACATTAACTGTCCTTTTCTTCTGTGTTCAGTCTGTCTGTGGTCTGTCTCGTTTAAACAGAGTGCATGGTGGCTCAGTAATAATGTGATCACAACAGACTGCTTCAGCGTAGAACCATCAGCATGTATCGATTGTGCACAACACACACACACACACACACACACACACACACACACACACACACACACAGGAAAGTGACAGCATGTACAGTTTAAGTCAATAGTGTTTGTTGAGTTTGGTTCTCGTGGGTATGAGGGTGACTGACGGCCTTCGTCCTTCTTCTCAGGCGATGCCTTCCCGGCAGGCTCCAGTCCCTTCCTATCAGGTTATCCCGGGCCCTCCCCCTTGACCTCTGACCCGGCATACAGATCGGCCAATCCCAGCGGTCTGCAGATGGCTCAGCTGTGGGCATCACACGCGCATGAAGGTAAATCACCATTCTCCTCGACAAACGCTTGCATTTCTTTTGCTTTCTCTTCCTGTTTCTCTCCTCTTTTCTCTCCCGGTGCATAATTCAGATGCTTGAAGACACAGGCGACATCATATTCTCATGACATTTGTCACAGTGAGCTCCTGTCCAAAGCCCAGGAGGCTCGTTCCTCTCTGTTTCATTGCTTACACCAGTGGGATCCTGTTCCATTTCTGTCTCTCTGCTGGTAGCTGTGCCACTGGCTCTGTCCTATATGCGTCTCTTTCCTCCGTCCTCCACCTGTCTCTTACTTTCGCCTGTCATGCGTTACTGTAATCTATCTTCCTCCCTCTTGTTCTTTTTTTGAGCTTCCTGTCCAGCATGCACTTTGTCTCTGTCTGTGTCTCTCACCTGCCCTACTTTTCCACAACATCTCTCTCCAGACCTATAAATATATGTGTGTGTTTTTGTCCTTTACTTGGACCTCTCTGTCCTCTCTGTACTCTTCTTAAGGTCTGTTCAGTAAGTGATTGAATCTTTGTTCCCTCTTCATTCCCTCCCGTCCTTTTGTCTCCCGTTATCAAATCTCGCTGGAGTAGAAGGTCAGATGGGAGGAAACGTATCCCGCAGTGCATTTTGTCAAGGTAAAGGGAGAAGGACGAACAGATTCTATTTGGGATTCATTTAAAAGCTGATCGCATCGCCTGTGTGACACAGATCTTGTGTTCAATGCTTTTCTAATCACAGCAAATCAGATTGTGTGCGATTAGTTTTTTTTTTTTTAAGATTTAGTCTCGATCTTACTCTCTCCAGGGATGATTCCGGCACGTGATTGCACCTATGATTATCTGCAATAGTCTGAGCAGTAACTTCTGATGGTTCCCTGACACCCACTCAGAGCCATAAAACTATAAAATGGATTAAACAAACATGATATGATGTGTGAAGAGGTGACCTTTTTGAAAGTGCTGGTATGTGCACTTTACTTTACTTTCAGAGCCAGGCTAGCCTGTTTCTACAGATGGTCTGATCGCAGGCTACCATATATTTGTATATAGGTATTCCTTAAACACTAAATTATATGCATGCCTTGTCCCTGTGTGTGTGACAGCAAACCAAATCCTCCACAGGAATGGCGGACTCTGCCACCAACAATCACAACTGTTAAATTGAAAGCTAATTACAGACTGTAAAGACATTCAGTGACTATTGTAGAAAAATGCTAAACATGAATAGTACCAAAAACGGGGCTTTTGTAATTCTGAAGGGTTGCACCTTTTTAAATTATACATTTAAATACACAAGCTGGTGTCTTACCCACCAACTCTGAGCATCAGCCCAGCCAAGACACATCCCGTTTGACTTGAAATTCAGCTGAAGCTGGAAGGATAAAGGATGGATGGACTTTGGATGCTCGACTTACAGTTTAGCCTGAATTGAGAGTAGTATCTGAAGCTAAAGAAGCTCAAACTTCCTGCTGGCTGAAGGAGCAACAGAATCCACTTTCACTGATATGAATAGAAATCTTCACAGCCTAAAAACGGTTCTTAATACCTGGTGGCTGGCTCTAATAGCAGCTAAAGTTACTAAAGCTGGAGACGTTTCTGGGCAGCAGACTTTGGATATGCCTGGGATGCACCATAGCTGCACAGGAACCCTGAATCAAAGCTGTGTTAGAGCAAGGTTAGCTGTTAGCTGTGGTTAGAGGACGCTTTGCAAGAAACCTATCCTGCATGCCTTTACACCCGTCACATCGTTCCTCTTATATTTCTGTCTCCTTGTGCCTTCCTCTAACCGCTGACGCCCCCACCTCCCGCCTCCTCTGGCTTCTCCATTTCTGCCTCTCAAAAAACAGAGACTGAGACAGATTTATACTTAGGCTCTGCTCCCCGGCACTCCGAGCTGGAATGGACGCGGCGTCTTTGATTTTCCTTGGAATGACCAGAGTGTGTGGGAACAGGGAATGTCTCACCCTCTCTCTGGGTGGGCACAGGTCTTTCTTTTATTACATGTGGCTTGACGCAACGACACCAGCCAGCATCAGGGTTGCACCCAGCTCAGGCCTGACACAGAAATCCAAAGCATTACACCAGGCGCAAGGCTTTGTCTATATTAAGATCTGGTCTCTGAGAGCAGCAGCTGGCTGTCGGGCAGACTCTCGGCCAACATCAACCTCAAGCTGACCTCACGAACAAAACTAATTGTTGCAGGTGACACGGGGTCGACTGTTAGCGCCAGCGTGCAAAGTTTAGTGTGATTTCAAAGTGGTCCGATCTGGTTTACATGTGCTCACATCTGTTGACATGTCTGAGTTGGAGCTCAGGGTACAAGTTGAATAATCCTCCAGTTAATCAATAGAAATTGAATTGGCAACATTTTGGATATCACATTCTTTCAGATCTGACTATCATTGTTTTACATATTTTTTTCATTGACTTCAACTTGATAACCACAATGTGAATACGTTGTTATAAACTCTTGGTTCATGTGCCAGGCTGGTGTTGCTATTTGTTGACATTCTGCAGACAAAACAATTAATATACTGAGAAAATAATTTTGATTTATCAATAAAGAAAATAATCATCATTTGCAACATGGGTCTGAATACCCTTGCGATAATAAATCTCTCAATATAATGCAGTACGCACATACAATTTAGACGACACATCTCTAAAAATAAACATTATAACCTTCAATTAAGTATGCTCTATTGCAGGGCTGACTTAGTTTTAATAAACTAACAACTGAGTGGATATGAAAGCACCAATTTCCTACCAGTAACCCGGGGTGACATGCATTTATTTAATAGGTGGGTTGCTTTACTCAGAATGATGCAACAATCAGCAATCCAACCTCATCCTCTGTTTATGGCTCTGTTCAAATGACTCAGTCACTTCAGGAGGATGTAAGTAGGGCTTCAGTGAAATATTTTTTTCTTTAATGATTACTCTGTCTGTACTTGTCTCCATAAACAATTTGGTCTATCAATGAAATGTTGGAAAAAAAGTGAGAGGAGAAAAAAAAATCAAAATTCAAGTCTTCAGATGTGTTTTTTTCTCAGCCCAAAAGTCTAACACCCAAACACATTTAGTGATCATTAATAAAAACTGGACAAAAGAAGCAAATCCTCACAGTTGAGAGGCTGAAGCTTTCCAAGTAATTGCCGGTTAATTTTCTGCAAGTCGCCTCATTCCCGTTGGCGATGTAAGTGCTAATATTCTGTTTGTGGCTTGACTACAGGAGCTGCTTTTAAATCCCAGGAGTTGTTCAGTAGCTTAAAATAGAAGCCATAGTATTTGGAGGACGAGAAATTGCATAGTTTAATTTTTGTGTTAACTAGATGGTGTGACATGTTCTGTGTTTGTGTGTCTTCAGGCTACCCTTCTCTGCCGAGCAGCCTGTACTCAAGCCCCTACCTGTCTCTGGGGCACCTGGACCCTCCCTCGCTCTCCCAGCACCCTCTCTACGACTCGCATAAAGGTCAGTCACTGTCACCATCCACATTCACAGAGACAAGTGGCTGAATTAAGTGTCCACACACACACTCCCACACGAGTTGATGTAGGGTTTGTTTTCACTGAGTGAGAAGTATGTTGTGGAACTGGGCCAGAAATGGGCAACATTCAGCTGACAGGAGGACCAGTTTTAGTGTAATGTATGGTGCTTTTGCTCCTCCTGGATGTGACTGTTGTAGATCTATTGTCAGCTTGTGTAACTGTTACATTTTCCTGGCAAGTCGACATTTAAATATTTATTATGCTCACCTCTGCCTGCGTGCAGCAGTGCTTTGAATCTTCATCTGTTTGTGTTATATAATGTAGTATGCGTGTGTGTATTTGTTTTTTTTTTTGTTTTTAGACTCACATGTCACGTATTTTGTATTTTTTTTTAGATGGATTTTACCTGCCAGCCTCCTTGAGCCAATTACCCCTCCATCCCCCATCTGCACCGCCGACCGCCCCGTCCAGCTCCACACCCCCTCAGAGGACGTCCCGAGACGGGGTCAGAGACAGACATTACCGGGTGGAGAGGGACCGAGAGAGGGACAGAGAGCGGCCGAGAGAGGAGCAGAGGCCGCACAGCGTGGTGGACCTGACGCAAGACGGGAGGAGTGAAGAGGACCGCAGGGCGAGGAGCGGCGAACGAGAGAGAGAGAGGGACAGGGACACAGAGAGAGATATTTGGTCCGTCCATGCTCACCACCACCAGCAAAAGTCACACTCCCAACCCTCAGCAGAGCCCAGACCCAGGCCGTCGCCTCCACGGCCGTCCTTCCCTTCGGGTGGCGGCGGGAGCAGGTTTCATGGAGCAGAAATGGACAGAGGGGTTCGGGATGAAGAGGGGGCCTCTCGACACCACCACAACCATAACTCTAACGCAAACTCAAATAACGCTCACTCTCACTCAGAAAGACACAGGAGGAGCGACGCTGCAGCCACGTCGACCGGAGGCCACCACATCTCCTACGCCCATCCTCCTACACTTCAGCCCTCTGCCGTCGGCCCACCCCACCCCTCCACGCCCAGAGAGCCTAGCAGAGAGCAACGAGTCAGCGCGCCGACATATGTGCCTTCTGTGGAGGTTTACGACGAGCGGGCTGGGCCCATCCAGATCGCCTCACAAGCCCGTGACAACAAACATGGTGACAAACACAGAGAAAGGGACAGAGACAGGGATAGGGACAGAGACAGGGACAGAGACAGGGATAGGGACAGAGATAGGGATAGAGACAGAGAGCGGGACAGAAACAGGGAGAGGGAGAGCTACAGGTTTCCTGAAAGGAGCCTTGAGCACCCTCGACTCTCCCAGTCTGGCGAATCAGGCAATCAACGAGAAGAAGGCTCTGTCATTTGTTCCAATGGTTCCATTGGTAAACGAGGACAGGATGCGTCTTACTCCTCCAGTCAATCAAGGTTCAGCCCGGAAACCAGGGACATCCCTAAACACTCGCTCCGATTGGGCATAGAGCGAGGCGGGGCGGAGCCTAAGTGGAATACCATCAGCCCATTAGCCAACTATGCCACGAGTCACATGGCTGCCCTAGCGGCCCAACACGGACACACACTCTCCTCCCCCCACAGCCAGCAGACGCACACACAAATGTCCCATTCGCCTCACACGAGCCACCGGCCCAGCAACAACACACACTCGACCCACAGCCATTCCCCACAAACACACCCCTCCCAACATGGACACGGGCATGTGGGTGAGGAGGGGAGTCAGAGACGCTACCTGGATCCATCGACGCTCTACCGACCTGGAGGGTCAGGTGGTGGAGAGCGAGGCGGGGGCGCAGGTTCAGAGCCCACAGAGGTTTCAGCCATGCAGAGTCTGATTAAATACAGTGGAAACTTTGCTGCTGAGGGTCCCGGGGCCACAAGGCACGCTGCAGACGGCCGAGGGCCCTTTGGGGGTCTTGGTAGCATCGTGACAGAAGCGGAAAGAGAGAGGGAGAGGGAAAAAGAGAGGGAGCGGGAAAGAGAGAGGGAAAAAGAGAGAGAGCGGGAGAGAGACAGGGAAAGGGTTTCGGTTGGATCAGGTGCTTCAGGGGCGTTGAGGGTGCCTCCTCAGCTGAAGAGGGAGCAGGAGCGGCCGGACAGCGCCCGCTCCTTTGGCCGAGAGGGGGAGGGAGAGGTGCGCCACCCTCCGGTTGGTATTGCTGTGGCTGTGGCCCGGCAGAGAGACAGTGTGAGCACCAGTAAACAGACCAGTGGACCTTCAGACTCACAGAGAACCCTGCTGCAATCAGCTATTAAAGGTAACAATCTCCCGTATGTCAGAAAGTGCCAGAAAAGTCACCGAAACACTGTTATTAATGCTACATTCATGTGTTATTTTCTCCTAACCCTCTTTTTAAATCTTTGTTTTCCTTCTTGTGAATCATTTCCATTGTGTGTCATGTATGAAAAGAGCACAGTTTTATAGATGCATTTTGATTGAATATAGGTTAGAAAGACTTGCCTGGAATCATGGGGTGACATTCAATCAAAGAAGTCATTTTATATTTTTATAGTTTCTGGCAAGTTAAATTAAGTGCACTTCCCTTATTGGAAACATTTTTCTAATGTATTTTTGCTTTCAACTCTCTCGGCTGTGGCTTCACTCAGAATCACACTGCGGGGAACATAGATCCCCTTAGTTAAATGAACCGAGAGCAAATGATTCCTCATTTCGGTTCCCATGAATAATGGAGGATTCATTTTCTTTCGGATC
>OMLP01007875.1:30324-50218 GCA_900302685.1 Spondyliosoma cantharus | reverse complement strand
TATTAATACATTAATATAATATAATACTGCAACTGTGTCTGGGTGCAGCATTCTGTATGAGTTTAAGATGACAGCATGTAAGAAATAAGATCTCTCACAATCAAAAACCCCATTTCCTGACCTGTAAGCATCACCACAAAAAAACAAAACATAACCTTGTTCATGTCCTGTCTCAGCCCCTCAATCCTTACCATCAGTAATGCCAAAACTATTAATTCATACTGTTGCAAACAGAACAGGAACTATGGCCGAATACACAACACAAACACGTTTTATTGACATTTTGAGTGGACGTGTGCCACTGCTCTTTGTACCACAATTAATTCTCTTCTTTAAATGTTTTAGTGCTTTGTCTGCTTGGCAACCTCTGCCTCCATTTGTGACACTTTTAGCTGCACTATGACAAACTGGAAACATAAAAAGCCTGATGTACGACCAATGTCAAAGGGGAGATCAATCGTTAATTTAATTGTTCCATGTCGTTTGTACATTATGAGTTTTATTCCACTTTTAAATCCCAGTCATACTAATAGGACCCTTTCTCACTTTTCCAACTCTTTAAACTTCCTCACATCTGTCATTTATTAGTCATACTGTATATTATTCAACTTTTAAAGCCAGAAATGCAGTTTAGCAACAGGTTCCAGTATTCACACTGCAATTACTTCAGTAATTGCTTGTCTAGTTTTTACTGAATTTCATCACCATTATTTCTTAACAGGCAGTGTTCACTCTTTTAGAGGAAACGGTCAGAATGAAACTGAACTAAACTAAAATCTGAAGTGCTTGATTCATGCAGACAGACTTTCACAGTGAGGGAAGATGTAGGTGAAGGATTAACATTGCAGGACATCCACGCGACAAGACAAATACACAGGCAGAGGCGGCTTAAGAGTGAAGCTTAGAGAAGGAGACATATGCGTCTGACAGGCAAGTCATGTGGGCTGACAGCAGCAGAATGTACAGGGGGACAGACAAACAGAGGAAGGTCTGAAACTGATATGGTAAAAAATGTATTTGGTCTTAAACACTGAATCTGGTTGCTCTTTATTACCCACCAGCTTTATACTCCTTATCTTACACTTACTTAACATTACCATAATTCAACATACATTTCAATAGTTTTAATGGTCTGTGCCAGTGAAGAACACTGTGTAAAATGCTATAAAGATAATATGTACTTACAAATTTGTGCCCAGAGTCCAGGCTGACATCTCATCTCCTGACTGTTGGATATTAAGACTCTTTATGTAAAGCAAACAGAGTGCATCCATCCATCTTTAGAGAATCTCTCTAAAAAGGTCATAAAGCCTTACAATCTTCCTCTGTTGACCAGCTTCAATCTGAAAATCACCATTGCTTGCGTGTATACTGGCTCCTTTGCTTGTTTAATGTCCATATTTACTCACTGCCTTTGTGGTTTGGAGCTCACTACAAAGTAATCGTAAAGCAACTGGGTTGAGCAAAGGCTAAACGGTGAGAAGGTCTTTAAAAATCTACGACATGAACCCAAAAGCTAATGAAGCAGGAGCTTCAGCTGCCTCATCTGAACATCATATCATGAATATACATGATTCTACAGAATGCCTCTAAGCCATCAGCTCGACTCTCGTAGCACTGGCCTACTTTTTTCATTTGCTGTGTAAAACAACATCAAAGGCAAGTGTCTGTGGCTGAGACTAACTCCAGCTCCTACACGCTGCTATTCTGTGGAATTTCTGTAATTCTAATAGAGTTAGGCCTGCTCCATCACATGACAGTGGGTGCCCTCGTGCTGGAAATACAAAAGCATTCACAGACTGAGCAGCACCAGCTTCACCCCGCCCCCTTCCAAAAAAACCAAAAACATAAACATGTGACCTTCCAAATGTAATTCTACGAGCTTGTAACAGAGCATACGTCTGAAATGATTTGCATCACACACACAACCGTTCACACATTCTCTTCCACTGCCAAATGAGGAACAAAAGAAATGTTATCAAATGTTTCACAGGGAGTGGCAGCTAAGATGTTTCCAGCGTGATATAAACCATCAGAGACAGAGCTGATGTTGTTCCTCTTACCTTCCTTTTAATGTCGGTGAACTGGGAGAACATGAGCGACCAGTAAAAGGCCAGTTCTGTCACATAGTAGTAGTATAGACGAGGAGTCATGACCTGGAGAGACAGGAGAGAGGTGAGGAAGGTTGAGTGAGTCAAATAAGAATTTGATTCATTTTAATTTACACTGTGCAACATATCATCACAGCGCACATCATGGCCCAATGAATAACCACAATATCAAAAGTGCCTAAGCAGTAAGGCGTGAGAGGTTCTGCTTACGAGAACAATGTCCCATACCTGACAATTACTTAGTTCATAAGAAAGACAGACCAGACGATGCCTTTGAGTCTGACACATTTGAATTTTACTGCTGGAATTCTGGACAAATCTGAATGTGAGCCTGCAGCGTGAGTTGGTATATGATGGGAGTGCTACCTGTCAGCCTGTCTGTGACTGAAGCGCAAAAATCAAATAAATCCAATATATTCCCTTTAATCACTCATACCCATTGATTTACAAAATAAACGGCAGCGATATCAAAGGCTGACTAACTCTGTACAGACCACACGACAAATGTGTGGTATCTCATACCATACCATATCTCACTTTTTTATGTCTGGATCAACAGCTGTCCTTCAATACAAACTAAGCATGTGCAATCTGTATTTTACAGGCCGCATACAGCTTTTTATGAGTAAAATTCAAGCACTTTTCAAGCACTTTCAAGGAACCTAAACCAAAATTGTCAAAGTTTAGTCAATGCATACAATCCTTTTTTTTTTTTCACCAGCTATATATATGTTTCATTTCAAATATCAAAAGATTTCTGGTTTACATGTGTGATTGTCTTGATACAACACCAGATTATGATGAAAATCAAGCATTTTTCAACTGTTATATAGCATATTCAAAAACCTGAAGGGTTTACTGTTAAATATATGCATTTTTCGAAGTTTCAAAATGCACCTTGCTGCTTGTTGTTTTTAATCTCAACATGATATGGGGGAATTCACAGGAACACATGGACATCTGGATGATATTACTACTTGTCAGACTGCTTTTTATTTATACAAGATTTATTAAAAGTAAAAGCAAAGGAGGGAGGGAAAAAAGTCAGCAGAAGCTACTCTTCTCTATGGTTTTATACATCTAACTGTGCACCACAGCCCTGCAATAATAAAGCTGGTTCAACTCGGAGGCAATGTCTAAGTCTGTAGATGTTGTCTGCAATCGTAAATGATATGGACAGATTAGAACTGTATCATACCTGATAAGGGTAACCGTACCAGCAATGCCGTGTATCCCAAATCCAAGGGGACTAAAAAACAAACGCGCATTAGTTCAGCAAACAGTTGACAGTGCTATTGTCTATGGAAATATACCTTGCCAGTCAAACAATGTAACGGAAAATTTCTCCCTCCTGATTAGCAACGTTTGTTGCTCTGAGGCTATGCTGCTCACCTGCCACAGAAACCGAAACCCATAGGTAAATATGCACGAATAAAATGTAAACCTCCACCTAGAAGTAAAAGAGAAGAAATTATGACCCAGATAATAAAACTGGTCGAATAGAGAAAAAAACATCTATCTAACCATCAGCAACACATGTTTTGCCACAGTCCTTTTTCAAACTTGATCTGAACGGTCTGTACGGAAACACACACACACACACATACATACAGAACACCACACCACAGCTGCAGAGAAAACACAAACATTGTGTACATTTGCCTGCAGAGAGGTTAAAGGTAAAAACAATGGGCATTAACCTACATGCTCTCGCAGAACTTAGTGTGTGTGCTGGGTTTATCTTGGTTCCTGCGGTGTCTGAACCAACGCTGGACCTTTCGCACCTCCCAGTCCAGCTGCTTGGACAGGCCGTCCAGATGGCGAGAGTCTGGATTCTGTACAGGGAGACAAGAAATAACTGAAGCCACGATACAGTATCTATTAAAGCATTAGCAAATTGCATTTTGCTAATAATTCACGATTTGAGCTTTAACCTCTAAGACTCATCGAGAGTATGTGACGTTAGCAAATGCAAAACTTGGAGAGAACGCTGTTACTCAAAGTGTCAGTGAAAACTGCAAACTGCTACAATAGATTTAAGACATTTTCTGCAAACGTTACAATCAGGATAGAAATGTGCTCTTGCATAACCACTTCATCGTTCACGGCTGTGCTCAAGCTCACTTCCTCCACTAAACAAAATCCATGCGTCTTTTTTCCATTCTGTTGCCAACAATACTGATTCCATTTATTAACAAAGAATCAGTTTCACTGCCTGGATCCACCCTTTGCTTAATCACGTGTACGCCAACTCATTATGATTTTGCTGTTTTATGTTATTTATATCTCTCCGGCACAACATGCTTCTTTTCTTTTGTTGTGTTTCTGCCGCTTTGTTTTTCTGCATAAATATATCACATTTTTTAAAAAGGTTATGATATGATATCAGTTTCTGAATGTACAAGGTAAAACATGTAAGCCCATTTAAAATACAAGGGAGACTGGAATGTGTTTTGGAAGCTGACACAAAAGTTTTCTTCCCCACTGCGGCCAATGCCAATATTCTCCAATAGCAAGATGCATTCTTGCAATTCCTATAACAAATGCAGGAGAATACTTCTCTTTAGGTAGTCAGGGGTCATTTTTTTGTTAAAAAGTAGTCAAATATTGACAGTATTGGGTTGTATTTCTAACCACCATATGGCCAGCTCTGTAATCTGACATGCGGTGTTTCCGGTACATAAATGCTTTGTTACAGGAAAAGGAAAGAAGACAAACCTTTGTGATGGACGTAAACACTTTCTCCAGCACTGCATTGGGCTGAGCTTGTCGTAAAACACCTGGCTGAATGTGGAGACTCCGGGCACAGGGGCTGGCAATAAATCTGTGTCAGAGGTAAAAGATGTGAGAGATGACGGGTCGCACGATGTTGGTAACATATGCACACTGGCATTCAATTTGTGATCAGATGGATAACCAGGGTTCCTTCACACATTCAAAGTTGACAATCTTTTTCTGGTAAACGATTCTTACCATTAAACAGAGATCAGAGTCTTATCAACAAAACAATAATGAGCCACAGCACGGAGCCTCTTTGCTGTAAGTTTTAAAAAATCCCCCCAGGATGTCTTCTTCATTATGGGAACATCATGACCTTGTATGACCCCTGCCTGTAGTTCTGTTTTGCACTATGACCGAACTGTCACGTTCAGCTGGGAAAGCAGCTCTTAGCTTACCGTAAACGTTATTGCAACCAAAATTGGGAAAGCTGTGCTTTGACTAACAGGTTATACAAACTGTGTAATATGCGGACAGCTGGGTTCAATTAGCTAAGCCACTAATTATGTACAAAGAATGGCTTATTAGCCAGAAGCAGTTTCTGATGGATTGCTGTCACTGATACCATGGAGGTTTAATCTGACTTAAGAATTAAGCTGTGAGTCAGGTCCACTAAGGTTGAGTCTTACACATTTTGGGTCTAATATGATAATGCCACAATGGGTCTTCTTTATGCACAGTAATACACTGCCTTGAAACCGCAGCTTTGCATTGTCAAACAGCATGACAGGATAATTAATCCACGGGTAAAGAATGTCCACTTGTAAGCCTGCGAGACGCCTCTTGACACACCTCACAATTACGAGCATGACCAATTAACTATGGATTAATACTGCTACCAGTGACAACATCTCATCAAATCTCAATCTGAACTGTCCCTTTAAATTCTGTTTTATTGTCCATCAGAATAAAAAAGAGGCTGACTCAATCATTTACAAGGTCGCTTGAAGAGGCTATATATAAATAAAATAAAATAAATAAAGTCTAGCTTTGTTGTTATTTTGTCACAATGTTTTAAAATGTACACAGAGACTGCATGTAAACTGTGGTTTTTGGGGTGAACTGTCGACCTCTTGGCTCGCTTCCCCTCAGAGTTAATGAGGAATGCAAAGTATGTTCATGGAGTGAAAGTGTAGACTCCTGAAGACAATTGAGTCAGTGAGAGGTGAAGAAAGAAGCCTCCTAATTGAAATGTCACGGTATGACTTGTGATCATGTGATCATACAGCTCTCAGTGTACAGCATGGCAGCTCAAAGAATTTCCTGTCTGAAGTCTGAAATGAGAATATGTAAAACCAACAGTTTGCTCTTGCTTTTAATCACAAATTGCATGTGTACTTCGTTTAACTTTATCATCTACAGCTATAAATAGTCAGGAGAGAAGGAGCACTGACGTCTTTGGTGTTTTCCCTTCATATTCACAAACCTTCTAAAGATAAGTAGCAGGCAAGAAAATGAGAAACACACAAGCCAAAAAAGTTGTCTCAATAAATTTTCCTTGATTGAAGAAATTCAAGTCAATAGTCAAAGAAATGTATCAAACAAACATTAAAGATGATCGTCTCCATTTTAGATTAAATGTGTGAATAAACTCACTTTTTGTCCTGTGTTGTTAGTAGTTGCTACTCTGAAGATAACAGAAAGCGATCTTTGCGACAGCATCGCTAACAATAACACCGCTTAGAAATACTTAGAGGGGGGAAGATGGCTTTAAATCTGCCAAATCGTATCTCCAGTCATTCTGCAGATGAATGCAGTCATGACAAAGCATTTAGTTAAGACCCAACTGAACAGGGATGTGACTTTCATTTTTTCAGTATTGACTAATGGGTAATTTCCCATAAAAATTACCATTGTGACACAATTAAGTGACTGGCTGAGAGTTCCTAATAGAAGCAATAGGGAAACATGACACTTCTAAACTTCAGAACTTTGAGACCTTTGCAACAATTTGGTTTATGACAGCCTCATGTCTTTGATTGCAATCTTTCATCCACTTTTATATCAGCTGATCATCGGGTCAGCAACGGGTCAGTGATGCAATAGGTTTTGTGCATATATTAACTATACTGTATGTCTCGCTAGCCATTTGCTTTGTGAAAACTGAACATGGCCTGAACACAAGACAGTATTTCAACATAACTACCTTTTGTTCAGTCAGTGACTTAAACCAGAACATACCAGAGACAGCCTGACTGATGAATAACCTTACGATAAGCTGATAAAATCGCTGCATTTTAACATGTCTCACCTGTCTTTAAGCCTGCTACAATCAGGTTTTGCAGGTGCACTATTTGTTCAGCAAAACTGAACCAGATTTGAACCATGGCAGAAACCTCTATATGATGAAACGTCCTTTGTCTGAGCAGGGTACAAGAAAAGGCTGATGGGAATTTGACACTAGCCACAAAATAGCCTGAGCCATTGTGTCTTGCTATGAGAAATGTAGGAGAAAAAAAACCTCAAAAAACAAAAAAAAGGCCTTTTGTCTGACATAAGACCACTTACACTTCTTGGCCCCACTGTTTTTTATGGTCTCTCTGCAAGAACCAGCCTTACTTCTAAGCACTTTACTTGTTATCCTGAAATGACCTTCAGAGCAATTACAAGTATGTAGATTTGCTGGGTTATACAACTTTACACCACCCAATTCCAAACAAGCAAGCACAGTTAATGTCTACACATGAAGTTTAAAGGACACAAAGAGTAATCCAAAACCTACATGTGATTATGCACTTGAAAATGTGTTCTTTAAGCAAAGATGATTTCTGAATTATTTCTTTTATGACCTTTGAAAAACAGATTCGCTTCATCCACTACCTAGTAAGTGACATTGAAAGTAAACTTGGGCAGAGGTTCAAATTAACCACACAAAAACACATTCTGCAGAGAGGTTGTACTGGATAGGTCAGATGCATTTAGCATTATGTTATCAAACATTACTCAAGGAAATCCAATCCGCCCTCACGCAATGAACATAAAACATGTTTTAAACGAGCAAAGCTAACATGCAGTGCTAAACTGATGTGAAATAAACAGCTTGTAAGTCTGATTCACCCCAAATTGCCTCAGTCCTTACAGTTAAAGTACCCATACTTGCTATCTAACAATCTATCAAACTGGTATCTACTTGTATAAAAAGATAAAAGATGAGCTGATAGTGGCACAGACACATGCGACAGTCTAGGTTCTATTGTAGGCACAGGCCTTTAAAATTCATGACAAACGGGAGGATGAATGGACAGAAATAGCCCATGCAAGTCTGAGCCTGCGGTGCTAATTGGTGGACGGCAGCAATAGGAGGGGAAAAAGCGTGACACGCAAGGTAATATATTTATCTTAAATGTCTAAACATCCCTGTTCCTCCTCAGGACCTGACCAACCCAACATACAACAAGGCAGTTACCAAGAGACAGGCTCAGTGTGGTCTGTGTACACGGAGTAGCAAGCTACATACAACCTTGACAGTGGGGAAGCTTCCCAGTCCCAAGGCCTAAGCTACAGCACAGACACGACTCTATTCATAGCACAGCGTCGGGTGTAATTGTGGCCTTCACTTGTTATTACGCCATGTTTTGAAACTGAATTGACAGTTGCGTGGAGGAAACATGACTTTGGGACGAAACAAAGCCAGATTATGCGGGCAATAAACAGACCACAGTGGACAGGGAGGATGTTTAAACTCATCACATCAACATTTTGTTTAGCATCCACCCTCACTTCCTCAACGGTTCTGACAGAGAGAATACCTGGAAGGTAGCTTGAGGAAAAAAAAGGTCAAAATAAGGACCATGACAGATTTACGTGACAGCTCATAATCCCATACACATTTCAGTTTGTAGTCTTAACTCTCCAACCCATGACACAGCTTAGAAAGGCGAAGGCTTGCACACACAAAACAGCCTGACTGCTCTTGTCTACAAAGTCACTGCCAACAGCAAAGCAATGATTATGATCAAACAAGACAAAACTGGTCTAGAAGAGGAGGAGCCCAGGACAGCCGCCTTATTAGTCAGAAAGAAGAACTGCCTGCAGGTAGAGGAATAATTCTGCAGCTATGCTTTACAGTTGAGTGTAAAATAAATGCTGTTCTAGGAGAAACTAGGCTAGTTGTGAAGGCACACGCTGGTGAAATGAAAGTTTGATGAGCAACAGTACGAAAAAGATAGTGCAGGTGTTCATCTAAGCGCTACATATAACTGCAGTAAAATGTGTATGTACAGTGGAAGTTGCTGGACTTTTTTTTTTGGCTGTTTCTGTTGTTCAAAGGCAAAGTCCTGAGAAGTAAGTGTGCAACTAACACTTATTTTCATTATCAATTAATCTGATTATTATCTCTAAATAAATCAATGAATCCTTTGGTCTAGATCGGAAAGTGTCAGAAAATAGTAACAATATTCACAGTGTGAACTGATATATTCAAACAATTATTCCACCAAATGTCCGAAACTCAAACATTTTTAGTCTGTCATGGAGAAATTACTAAAACGATTAGTTGATTTGCAAAATGCAAAGAAAATAAAAAATAAAAGTCAGTTGAATTGTCATTTGAAGAGTTAAGCGATGAAAGTGGTTTAAAGTTGCTATTAGACAAAACATGATTTCACAGAAACGAGGTTGGAATAATTTGAGCTGATGACCACAACATCAACCTATAGGAGTGCTACATTATCTGTGAAAGTCCTGTGTTTCCATGTCAAGTAACAATGGAAACGTTGTTCAAAGGGGCTCTATGTGACAATGTGACACACACACCACAGTAGTGCACACATAGCCCAACCTCCTCCAGAGGTAAATTTGCTTAGATGCTGTCTTCACCCCCTGACACACTTTGCAACTATATATAAAAATGGCATGAATCAAACAACAGTTTGTGGCAGGATGCGCAAGAGAACGCACCCATCAGAATGCAATCTCGCCAGTGTGTGGTTTTGTGACCCTCTCACAGCTGTTGGCTGAGCACAGTGTGAACGCGTGGCCTGTTTAGGTCTTGCAGAAAGAGGAGCAGGAACTCAAGCTGTGGTGTGATGTTTATTTCTGATAAATAAATGAATGAGCCAGTCAGCCGGTCAGAGTGTCGGCAGGGTAAACGCTCACTGATAACATCACTGCGGATAAGTCTCTCTGCAAGGACAGCCTCACGTTAGATGGGGACAGACAGTCAGCTTTGGCACCTGGGACAGGTGGCATCTGATCACATGCCTCTGATCCTCTCCTTAGACACCAATATCTGACTGCTTCTTATTTACAGCCTCTTGACCATGTCTAAATTAAACAAAGCCTGGTGCTGTTCATGTGCCCAGTCCTGCAGGTGTCAAGTCTACAGACCAAGTTTGAGTGACAACAAGTCATCCCCTACTAACCCCCCATTTCTGATTTACAGGAATATTTATAACTACTCTATATGCAATGTTAGATAGCCAACTGTGTTTCTTGTCTTTTTATATATCATGCATCGCAATAAATGTTTAGTCCGTACTGTAATATGTTTCCATTTGTTAAAAGAAGAAAATCCCTTTGATTAAATGCAACTTTCTTCCCGGGCTTTTTAATCATTATGTGAACATTGATCAATAAAGCTTTTATTGCCATGCACCAGAAACAAAGAGATATGTCACTGACACTCCTGCATTGTGTAACGTGATAATTACACATATAACAGTCACAGGTTGTCTAGCAGTTGTAAGAACAGAGGGATTACCTTGCCAAAAAATTAAGGTGTGTCACATTGCACAGACATTGTTGAAGCTTTCGCCTCAGACGTACACATATTGACTTGTTGGGTCACACAGTTGATCATTTTTATTCTCTCTACGGATGGCCAGAACACACAACGCTGTCTTTTCATAGTCCTTCTCTATTTGGGAAAGTTTTTATGTTTGAAACAGCAGCTTTTAGACATGATGCCACAAGTTTTTAAATTTGCCGCTGGAACTTTTACAGCGTTTTCATTCACCCACGTCGGGGCATGGTGCTTTGTGAGGTGCTTGTCAGCAAAGACCCAAAAAGTTTCCTGTCTTCTGGGTTTTACTTTCAGGTTATTTTGGAGGAACTTAACTTAAGAGAGGGAAGGGTCATGATGTCACTGAATCATGCTTTGGTGCCAGAGAGTTGTGAAATCCATTGTTAACCTACTCTAAGAAGTGTGTTCTTCAGTTTCCTGAGCCTCTTCCTCATATGAAATCATATGACGTAGATATGTTTTTTAGATATGTTTTTAGTGTCTTTCTCCATGCATCTCACATTGACTTCAATTCAGCTGTCACCACAGTCTGGCTCCAAAGCAAGATTGAGTGACATGATGACCGTTCCTTCTTTTTTAGGTTTCTTTCTTATGCGACCCACTGAAAATGCGCAGCAGTCCTTCCCTTGGACACAGCCGGCGAATTCCCGCTCTGCCCATAGAATTTACATTGCGTTGTTAAAATTGCTTTTATCGGCTCGAGGAAGGCTTCGCAAATACAAAGCCTCCATTGATAAATAATTCATAATAGAAATAATCATATTTGACCTTGTGTGCAGTTCGAGCTGTCGTGTTAACAGTTTTACGAACAACTTTCATGATGGCGGTCTGTGGGGCTAATGCTGTTTTGGCCGCAAGGGAGTTTCGCACTGCAGTACCGCGAGTGGCGACTGGGTAAAACTGGGAGCAGGGCTGCGCGGCGCCATCGGGTCCAGGTCGATAATACATTTGTGATTTATCCTAGGAAAAAAACGATGGCACCGGTACTTTGGATGAAACCACTTCCACGACTACAGCCTAGATGCCTGTGTTCCCACGGAAACTGACTTTCCCGCTAAAAAGAAAATAAGAAAAATAGTGATAAGGGGCACTGAATGTGACGACATCACCGTTTACAAGAAGACAAATGAGACAAGAAGAAGGTAGCTACTTCCTCACTGTAGGTTCCTTGTGGGGAGAAATTACATTAACGTTAATTCTGAAAGAGCGGTTTGAGTCGAGCATAGCGGCTTTATTAAGTGCAGTTGTCTTTTCTATTTGTCTGGAATCCAGTCAATTCTAGTCATATTAACTTGTTGGCATGGCAGCAGCTCGAGGGATGTTCAAGTGCTAACTTTTCCCGTTTTTTGTCAGACGGAAGTGGGCGTGGTTTCATCCCGAGTAGGTTGGAGAAAAAAAAACGGTCACCACGGACTGACTGCGACACCATCAACTATGTTTAATACAGCCATGGAATTATGAAAATGTTTTGTAATGCTGGGCCATCTAATCATAATCAACAGCAATACCCTGAATGCCCTTATATGAAATTTCAGTTTACGACCATGTGTACAGTCCACTGTGATATATCCATTTTTATTGGATTCAATCAAACTGCACAAAACATGACTTCCATTACAGGTTTATCAGGATTCAGAAACAGGAAACAGATACGGATCATAGGAAAGGCTAATCTTACAGCCATCACAGCCTAAACTATTATTCCACTGGAAATTTGAATAAAGTGTTGACATCAGTGAAGGCACTGTATCAGGTCTGTCGGTATACTGATCAAAGTTTGAGATAATAAGTGAGTGAAGGTGGTTTTCCTGTTGCCATTATCTAAAGAAAAAAACTCCGTTAAAGGAGGTCTTGGGGGGAATTTCCCCTCACTCGCAACAAAAGACCCTAACGTTACTTGAGCGGCAAGTACGAACCTTTCGAAGAGTATCCTGAAGGCGAAAATTCCCAGAGCAAGCGGCAAGGCGTTCAGCAAGTGTCCAGCTTTGGGGTACTCCACCCCGGGAGCTGGGTCCGCCAGATCCGCCCAGGTTACATTGTGTGGCAGCCAAAACCTCTCGTTCCAAAACCAGGCTGAGAGAGCAGCCATGTTTCAGAGTGTACCTTTCCCCGGACGGTGAGTTAGTTAGTTCGTTTCTTATCCGAAAGAAAAGATGTGCGGGGACTTGCTGAACACCTCTCCTGCCCCTGGGTCACTCGAAAAGATGACTTGCCACACTCAACTTTACCGCACCGTGAAGAGAGCCGGAGTGGGAGCTGCGCATCCGGCTCGGGTTTTCAAAATAAGAGTCGTAACGGTCGACGTTCTATTTGTAACGGTAATTTTCACGACACGACGAGGCGAAATGGTGTGTGTGTGCTTCAGTGTGTGTTTAGGTTCAATGCATTCACCTGTTTTCTTGTTCAGTCATGATACTTTTCTCATTCACACAGCTTGAGTCTTCACTGGTTTTTTTGGACCTGAACTTGACTATTTATTTCTTAATCTCTCTTTAATCAAGAAATATTCCCTCCTCAAGTCGAGTCTTTTCCAACTTTTTTTGATAGAACACCCATCTTAACATGAGACATCAGATACAAATAATCTGATTGCTTCTTGCAAGGTGACGGAACTAAAGAAAAACAAATCTGCCCATATGAAATACCCATAATTACTTGCGAAAAAGCCTCAAAAGCAGTCCATTTCTCCTAGTTTCTCATTTTGAAGGTAATAAAACCCAGCTTCCTGTATTTTACAGCCATCACCTGTGCGTTTGACAAATTTTGGCTGCCGCCCTGAGATGAGGGGTTGGAATTAAGGAAGTGAGGAGAGTCCCTCCTCTTCCCTCACTAGCTGGATGGGTGGCATGCATGCCAACCATCCCTGCTGCTTTTCTTTCAGAGCTGTAGTCAGACGCTTCAAACATATTTGTGGCATTATATCTGATCATGCCATGGGAGATTTAAGAACTTCCGTGTGAGTAATGTGACAGACAGCCTCTCCCTTTCAAGGTCTCTCTTTCAAGAGGAAGATAGAGCAGAGACTGGTGTGATTGGCTTGTGATTGATAGGATGGCACTCCCAAGTGGTCAATGCATGTATTACAATTACAAATTCGAACTACAAATGTGTAACGTTTCCAGGTGCACATAAGGGTATTTTATTTCTGTGTTGGCATACATACAGTACATTGCACCCAACTGTAAGAAATCATAAATATTTATAATTTTCCAATTTAAAATATGCAGACATCGAAACGCAGCTCCAAGTGGCTGAAATAAGACAGTCACAACATGTTTTTGATGGTACCACAATGGTGTAGTATTTTATAAAGAGGCATCAATGTAGCAGGGATGAGGCAGCTGCAGCAGGGCTGTCTAGTGTCTAATTATAGATGGACATTTGCCCCTTTGGAGCGCGTTATTATTAGAAATCTCACAGGGCAGTTGACTCAATAGCTATGCGAGGGATTTCAACGAGGGAATCAGATTTTAAACAAGTGACAAAGTGTGTAACTTCATGGGCCGTGACATAACTGAGCAGCAGGGCTGTAGAAAAAGCAAACACAGAGAAGATACTCGGTTGAGCTTTTCTTTTCCTTTTTATCAGTTTGAATGCTGGCAAGGCAGGGTGTGTAATACCCCTCCAGGCTACGCCCTTTGTCTTTCATTGTGCCTTTAGCAGAAAATTGCGTCCACTGGGACTGAGCGTTGATGGGTTTAGTCGGCATATGGCGACGGACAGATGGCTGCTGATGAACACAGACTGGTTTCTTGCATTTGAACAGAATGGAGAAAGAGATCACATCTCCAGAGACGCTGGAGAATGAATCACCAGAAAACTCCTTAATCAGGCGGGATGAATAACACAGAAGAGGATCGTTTGATTATGAAGCGCTCGAAGTGAATCGATAACAGCACCATCACTAATTCATACTGAACAACGTAGCCATCACCGGTGAGGACCGAGGCAGGACGTGCCCTTAAAGAAAGGTTAAAGTGGACGCTCTAGAAAATGGTAAAGGTGAAGAGTTTAGAGTAGCAGCCTGACTGTGCTCGGATCAGATTACAGTGAGACCAGAGGGTGTGTGTGTGAGAGTGTATCCTGCAGACAGACACCAGCAAGTTAAAACATTAAAAGGATGAAGAAGGCATCAATGAGTTCAATAGTTTATTCCAAAATAAATCTTGTTAGGTTTATTGGCTACATCTACAGTGTGAGTGGTAACTGTCGTGTGTTCAGTGCTTTTGTTTAACATACATATCAGTGAAAAGGCAAGTTAAGGCACTTTTAACAAAGAAATGATTTAACATTTCGTAACATTCAGGTCGGGGTTTGTGTGTCATGTAAGGCAGAGTTATTCAAATTCTTCAGACTTTTAAGACTTACGCAACAATTTGTGACATGTACGTTTATAATCAGTAAAAACGGGAGTCGCTGTCTGTAATGCAACAGAAGCAGGTCAACACAGCAGCTCAGGTAAAGAAGGCAACTCTGCTCCATTTTTTCTTTTCTTTTCTGTTTCAGATGGACGTGGAAGTAGTCGAGATTAGGCACAGTCTTCACCTGGGTTGTACGCTAGTTTCTAGTGTAAAAAGTCCTTTCCCAACTTCCACCCATTCATCAGTCCTTCACATGTGCTCTGGGTGGTTCTGCAAACACTGGATGAACTCTGTGACGGGGTGGCTGTTGAAGCAGATCTGGTAAACAGCAGTGAAAAGAGGAAACCTGGAGAGAAAAAAGGATGATGGCAATTATTACAGGAAGAGTTTGACACGTTGGGAAATGTACTTTTTCACCTCTTTGCTGACAGTTAGATGGGAAAAATGGTGTTTGCTCTTGTGTCTGTAAGCTACAATATAAAGCTGCAGCCAACAGCTTGTTAGATTTGCTTATCTTAGCATAAAGGGGAAACAGCTAGCCTGTCGGTTTTGTCTAAAGGGAACACAATCCACCTACGAGTCCCTCCAAAGGTCACATCTTGACTAATGATATCACATTTGTTTATTCCGAAGTGTAAAAGCGGCATGTTCCTGTTTCATTACTACCTCCTGAGGTCTTTGCTGGCAGCCTCACGGTGATGATGAGACTACAGGAAGTCAGACATGTGACTCGAGTCATTTGGTCCAAGTTTCAAGTCATTTTTTCTCTTTATTTCTCCTCAACCTAAAAATATATTCTCCTCACCTCTTTTTAATCAGCGAGATACCGACAGCAAAACTAAAAAAAAAACTACACTGAAAACACAAAGTGAACACAGACAAGTCATTGGAGTCATCGCGTTTCAAGCCAGGTCACGTTACGAGTCTTTTACTTCCAAGTCCAAGTCATTTGTTTTCAGTCAAGTCGCGTTGGAAGTTACCAAAACAGTGACAAGTCACAGTGACTCGACACAATCCGGCACATCTGAAGAAGCCCTATGTGTTGCTTTTGCGCTCATGTTTTTGTATGGAATAAAAAAACAACTAAATAAAACTAAGAAAGAAGTGCGATAGTGAGTTTCTTATAAATGAATATGAGTCAAACTTACTTTTCCACCATCTTTTTCTGTTTCAGGATCTGGTGCACCTCAGTTGCAGTCGCTGGACCTTGAAGCTTCTGACCGTTCAGCAGCTCATTCTCTAACTGCTCAATAGTCTAAACAGAGGGAGACATTTGGTGATGTTCTAGTGTTTAATTTCACATTATCGTGGTTTTCATAAAAAAAAAAAAAAAAAAAGGGAATAACACAGATGAACAAAGAGAAGCAAAAGGAGACCAAAATCTTTTTCCTCGTACTTTGCCCGTTTTGGCGAAAGCTTCCCCAATCTTGCGGTTGCGTCCACCGTAGCAGGTTGTGATGAGGTCAGCGATGCCGCAGCTCTCCAGGAAGGTGGCGGGGGACACGGGGCAGTTTGTGCAGAAGAACCTGGCGAAGGCGATCATCTCCATCAGGCCGAGACGAATCACTGCTGCCTTGGTGTTGTCGCCGAATCCCAGGCCATCGCAGAAACCTGCTCCCACTGCCACAATGTTCTGCAGCAACGATAACGTTGGGGTTAAGACTTAATGTTTGGGTTGTATTGCACCTTGAAGACATTTCAAGTATTTCAAGTTTTTGTGACATTGACATCTTTGCTAGAACTCAGATGATAACATTTGCTGACCTTGAGCGCCCCGCAGATCTCCACGACATCAGACTCTTCTACCACGGTCACGCGGAAGTTGGTGGTCTGCATCAGCTCCTTCAGTATCGGCCCGCAAGTCTTGTCTTTGCAGCCTGCGTCCACAAAATAACAAATACATCATCATCAGTTCCACATTCTTTTCGACAAGACACAAACAAATATGACTGTTTTTGTTCGGTCAAAACCTTTCAAAATAAAATTGAAAGTTCTCTGGTGAGTGTAGTGAGAGGTAGATTAATTACTTATTGACTGAGATTGATTAATTGTGACTATGATTGTGACTGAGTCATCGTAGTTAAAGTATTACCAACAGTATAAATTATAATTAATTTATTGTAAATATTGTTTTCCTTTATTGATATTATTATTTTTTAATTCTGTTGTTTCTAATTGTTATTATTATTTTTTTTAACGCTTGCTTTGGCAATATGTACAGTGTTACCTCATGCCAATAAAGCCATTTGAATTTAGTAGACAGGACTTCAACACAAAGAAAAACACAGCCTCAATGTGTACCGTTGCTCGCTATTTTACAGCCAGTGTACAGTTAAGTAATCTGTTGGGTCAAGGCAAATAAATACTCAGGCGAGTAACACAAATAAACGATCCCATGGTCAAACATGTGGGACTAAGGTGACGTAACCTCGGGCAGAAAGCTTCGAGGACGAGGAAACATGTTGAAGTTTTATTTACGTTAGGCCTTCCTTCCTCACTCTCTGACCCTCTCCTGGAAGTTAAAACGAACAGGCAACCAGATGAAACTTACCGTCACCTTGCATAAACTGCTCTGGGGTTTAAATAAAATGTTACATATGGTATCTTTAAACCCGTAAAATGTTTCACATGTCCCTCATACCAATTGTTGTCTCGCAGAACTTCTCATCAGCGACCTCATTGGCGATGTTTGCTCCCATGAGCACCGTCATGGTGATGCCAAGTTTTGTTCTGATGACCTCTGAGATCAGCTTCAGACCCTCCGGACCCGCGTCGACACCCTGGAGCGCACCCACAAAACATTAAACACACAAAAAAATACTCTGTGCACCATCAGGGACACACTTCCCACGGGAAATCGACTATAAACGAAAGCACCTTTTATTGTATTATGGAACTGGAGTTTGATTTTTGAGATAAATAAAGCGGGAGATATAAAAAAAAAGTGTCACCTTGATGAGAGACATTCCTACGGCGTCCTTCTTGATGTGGTCTTTAATGGTGTCGCACACTCTCACAATGAACTGGTGAGGGACCACGAAGATCAGGACGTCAGCTCCTTTCACAGACTCGGCCAAGTCTGGAACAGCCAACTGATGAGGAGAGAGGAAAAAAAAACATGGTGAATCATCAGTCACACAGCGTGAGACTTCTTACGAGGCATCAGAGGTTGTTTTGATCCTCACCACATTGGGGGGCAGCTTGTGACCGGGCAAATATTTCACATTTTCATGGTCTGTGTTGATGATTTCTGTGAGCTTACGGCCGTTCACCGTCTCTTCAAACACCCACATGTTCACCGTGGTGTCGAACTTGTCATACTTGGCTGCGTTGGCACCCACAATCTTGGCAATGGCAGAGCCCCTGCAGAGACAGAGAGGCACACATCGTCACGTCGGTGTCCGTGATGTGTTAATACTTCAGTGAATCTCATACCGAGCAGTGATGTAGGAGGAAGAAGAGATAGAAAAGTTGTCGTCTGTCTAGTTTTCAGTTAGACATATTGATTCCCTGATACTGAAAATGTATTTATTTGTGTCTTTTCACATTAGAAAAATGTTCTTTGGATCAACTCTTAGTGATATTAAAGAGGTCGTACAATTACTAAGAGTGTGCAAGCAACACAAATTTTACATTTTTAAAATATGAAACTTTTAAAAAAGAGAGCTGCTCCTGTAATCCTGCTGCAGCGTTGACCATGACAACAAAACGTAACATCAAAAATGAAATTCAATGAAACTTCCTTTGATAAATTTACAACTCACTTCCAAACTTTGACAGGAGATAAAGTAGACAAACACTCTTCCGGTCTGGGTGACATGAATCATTCCGTGTGAGTTTGACCCAGTGACAGACATTCAGAGTAATTATATAGAAACAGCCAGTGCTGTCGCTGATGGTCTTGATTGCTTATGTAGGTCATATAGGGGCACCAGCATTTAACTGGGACTGTTCCATCTCCTCAGTCTCCCTCACACAGCTGTCAAGCTGACCTGTGATTGCCATTGTTTGGGCATGCGGAGGGTCTGACTGACATACTGTAACATATCAACACCACATGAACTAAGAGCTATAAGAAAACCCATTTTAAGATCATATATCAATATCAGGTATCAGTCAATTGGCATTTGTTAGCACACAACTATAGACTTTATCCTGTGTTGCCTGTATTTGACTTGATTTCCATGTTATGTGATCGTATTATTATATTGTATTTTTACTCAACTGCATTTATTTGACAGCTGTAAGGTTTTACATACAAAGTTATGATTGGCAGTACATTAATATCATATCATTATGTTTGACTATATATTTATACATCTTACATTTTGGATGTCTTTGTATGGTGATATTCGTTAGTGTTGTCTTCTCCTGGTTGTAAAGTAATTTTCCTAAACTTACCAGACTGCTCTCCACTTTGTCATTATATCCACATCACTGATGACTTTTTCTAAAACATCTCACTGTGTTAATATTTTGTGAAAGCACTAATAATCATCCCAATGATATCGTCAGTTCATCAGTAGACATATTTGATCAAAAATATTGCGATATCTGATGTTGGTGCCCAGTCCTAACATTTAAGAGGTGCTTTTGAGGAGATTTTTAAAATATCGGGATCAATCGCGATGAGGGTTGCAGCAATATTCAGTTGTCAAGGTACACCATGGTCTGAAAGTTAATAAATATCATATGGTGTATTTTTGCTTGTATACAATATCAAATCTACTATTTAATCTTATTAAAACAGAACAGTATTTCAAGTTGTTACGACCCATGGTCTAAACATTTCTGTGCTTTTCCTCTCCTTGAATAACCCTCTTTTACCTGAGTGAGTGTATGTGTGTGATTGGTTGGAGGTGTGTCTGTGATTGCAGGTTGTCCCAGGGAGCTGATTGGTT
>OMLP01007875.1:2698-30304 GCA_900302685.1 Spondyliosoma cantharus | reverse complement strand
TCTGAAAGTTAATAAATATCATATGGTGTATTTTTGCTTGTATACAATATCAAATCTACTATTTAATGTTATTAAAACAGAACAGTATTTCAAGTTGTTATGACCCATGGTCTAAACATTTCTGTTCTTTTACCTGAGTGAGTGTATGTGTGTGATTGGTTGGAGGTGTGTCTGTGATTGCAGGTTGTCCCAGGGAGCTGATTGGTTCCTGCACGGAAGCCAAGAGTTTAAGAGCCGACTCCTCTCCGGTTCCAGTGGGTTCTCCTCTGCTGTCCCAGACTACCAGCGTGTGTTATTGTGGACAAACTATGTTTGTTAATAAAACCATTTAAATACGCTTCGCTGCTGGAGGTGCTTGGAGGATGGGAAGAGGGGAGTCTCATTTTCATGTTGCGCCAGGGTTTCCCCTAAGCCCTGGTCACAACACAAGTTTATAGAAGTGTCATGTCTGTCTGGACATAATATTCTACGTAATTATATGAAGTGTTTGTTCCACCTTCTGATTAGATTCTGCCCAGGGTTACTGTCACTGATAATAACTGTAACAATATTTGTGTAACATGTAGGGTGACCAGACGTGCTGAAAACCTGGGACAGTCCTGAACTACAGTCGATTACTGCTGTTATTAATATCACTATTTATCATTATAAGGCCATATCGTCCAGCCTTGTAAAAACATATTTATAAATACAAATGATGATGAATTGTTAAAGATTATCTTGCTAACATGTAAATGCACCACAACTAATTAGTCCTGGGAGATACTGCCTTAAAATAATATCACAATATTTTTAGGCTGTATCACACTTCATGAAGGCTCAGTTAGGCTGATCGCATTGACCAGAAACCTCAATATCGATATTGTGACAATGTAATAAGGATAAAAACTGGTACTTTCACAAAACATTAAATCAACAAGATAAATTAAATTAATCAACCATCAATAATGGGTCCAATAAGTTGAGAACATTTCATGACTTTACTCTAATGCAGCCTTTAAAACCTGGAAAAGACTATCCTACTACTACTACTACTACTACTAATAATAATAATAATGAATAAAACACTATGACTACTTTTACTTTACTTACTAGTTACATGTTGCTGATAATAAGTTATTTTCTCTTAATGCAGGACCTGACATGTATTTGAGTCTTTCTACTTTGTGGTGCTGCTACTTTCAGTCAGTTCAGGCTGACTTCTTCCACCTCTGACTGATCTAAATGTCATGCTGGCTGAGGGACATCAACACCACATGAAGGCTGATTCAGCACAAGCACCACTGCATGATAAAAGTCAGGAGCAGCTTCTTTAATCCTAAAAGGTCACCATACACTCAGACAGTGTGTCGATAACAGCCAGTATATTAACTTTATGACTTATTTATGTGCTGTCTACAACGACTAAAGTTGCCTTCCGGCATCAAAGTTTGCCAACTTCTGGACAGCTTTCACAAAACTACCTCAAATAGAGTGTGTGAAATCTGATCCAGAGAACAAAATACAGATCTGTTGACTGTAAACTCACCACTGTGCAGCACAGACAGACCAAACCATTCACACATCACCAGAGAGACATCCAGAGGTGCATTAGAGTTAGTTTGAAGACCATAAGAACCCTCCACTCACCAGTTACCAGAGCCAATCACACAGATTTTCTTCGGTGCTGCCATGATGTGTTTGACCTCCCAGACTGAGCTGCTGCTGCCTGTGTGAAGACAGACTGAAGCCTGCACAGAAGGTATTTATACCGGACACGCAGCTGAGGCTCAGACACGCCCTCTGCTGCTGGTTGGTTCACTCCGTCCAGCTCAGGAACAAACTCTCTCTTCTTCTCTCTCTTTCTCTCTCTCTCTCTCTCACACACACACACACAGAAGCAACAAGTGTGTGATTACAGTGATGTAATAAATACTCTGATTTTTCACTGCCTGCTGGTAATTATTAAGTTCACGCAGCCTCATGATGGTAAATAATTAGAAATATTTGTCCCTCAAACCTAAAAACGAACTAAAGCTCAAATCATCAGGAGATTTAACCAAATAAATCCCAATCTCTTGGAAATTGCTATATATATATTGCTGTATCAAGAGCTGTCCATTTCTCTTTGTTTAGGTCTGTGAAAAAGTTGCATAGTGCACCTTTAAAGGAACAAAATATAACTTCCTGGAGAAAGTTTGCTGGTTGGTGAGACTCATCCTCAGATCATCAAATAACGACCAGCTCATGATGGCGTCCGATCTGTGCTGCCAACCCAAAACTACAATATTTGACGATCTGTAGATGAAACTTAACAGCTATCCTTCGTATAATTTACTTTTTAAAATGATCTGTTATTTTACAGAAAAGCAAATATTAACCACTGATTATAATTAAGTCCATAAATTGAAAACAGATTTTTTTACAGCAGAACTTGTTTCCTTCCTTCCATATTAATAGTCTCATGACTCTTGAAGAGTCCGACCTCGATGCTGGGAAACATCAGACTCAAGTATTGTTACCAATAAATAAACCTCTCCTCGAGCAGCTACAACAGTAAATTTGTGCTTACACACTGATGCATAAGTGTAAACAAATCTAATTATATAATACAATCTTTCAGTCACAGTTGATATTTTCCTGCAGGAAGTGCCTTTTTACTTTAGTTATACATTTTGCTGGTAACAGTTTTGTACCAACTACTTATATACTTACTTTTATCCGAGTTTTTCTCCCACCACGAATGAAATTTTGCAGGTTTTCTACTTCAAAAGCACCATTTTGTGGAAATAGGCAATTTCTGTGATTTGGTGCCCACCTCAGTTTCTTAATGGCGTTTTAGCCCAATGCTAATCCATACAATGTTAAAGCAGATTTTCAGGTGAAACAAAAATCACTGGCAGACACACAAACACTCACAAGCAGGTACATTTTACATATCCTTTATTATAACATAATAAGAACATACAGAAAAATAGGTTTGGTCCATGAAAAAGTCTGCAGATTCAAATAATACTAAATTCCCCCCATTGTCGTGATTTACACTCCAGAGGTCCCCCTGTTAGTTTCAAACCGTATTCCCACCCAAACCCACATTAGTGTATTCTTGGAATTTGTTAATGAAATGCACACACGCTAAAGGTTTCAGCCAGGACACTCATCTTCACCTTCAACAGGGAAACAACCATTAAACTCAACATGTCTTCAGCCAGGGCACGAAGAAGCTACGATTCTTTAAATCTGCTCGGCTGCACGTGTGACTGAGCTTGTTCAAGTGTTTATGGCTTCTCTGCACATCATTAAAATACACAAAACTAAAAGCAGGAGATTTAACTGTTCCCAGCTCGCAGGCGACATGGACGCGATGTACATTTTGTCCTGCAGAGCAAGAGGTTCGTCAAATGTGAGAGCTAAACCACGGTGCTCTGACAACGAAGGCCGATTAATAATATAAATACTGGTTCAACTATCTGAGCATAGACAAAGAGTTAAGAAAAACATCTGTCAGGATAAGAGATACAATTTTACTTCACATCCATCTTCAGTTTTTTTTCTGCTCAGTATTTACAAAACTATATAGACTAGAGGTACTCATACTAGCTACTTCCTTGATAATCTGTACTAGCTAACAAGACAAGTACTTATATAATACACATTTTCAAAACAAGGATCATTGATAATGACAAAAAAAGAAAAAAGGGAAAAGAACTTCATACTTAATGCCACCGTTAACAAAAAAGATGTATATTCTGCCTTGATTGAGCTTTTAAATGTCTTTTGTGGCACAAAGTGTCAAAACAAACCGATGAGAACTTAAGACAAAGTGATGCATGAACAGCCAATGTGCAACAAAAATAGCATGATTGATTACAAACACAATCACAATCAATATCAAACTGAATGGGGAAGCATCCGGAGGCTGGGTTGGGAGATTAAAGTGTGAATTTACTTTCTGAATAAGGGGAACAAGGAGCCGTTGCAGAATCGACACATTCTAGCTGATTTAAGATATTTTTAGACTTGGGGACAAAATTCGTTAAAAGTCGCCCAGTACAATCTGCTCTCTGCTTTTCATCCGTGTACAATCTGTACTTTTGTATAGGCGTAATGTACAAAAATGAGAGGAATGCTCGCAGGTAAGGCTTTAACATGCTTGAGAAAACACACTCTAAGAGCTCTGGTGTGAGCAGAAATGATATTTAAAAAAAAAAAAGTGGAAGTAGCAACAAAACTGCAGTAGTCGTCGACCTGCAGGGTGATGATAAAAATAAAAACAAAAAAACATGACATCCTATATAACGGTAAAGCCATCTAGTATCTATGTCTCTCTAAGTTTGTCAGAAAACTCTGTGAGGAATTCACTTTGAACATCCCACACACGCACACACACATTAGTCGTCTCAGACAGCACACCACGTCGCCTTATTTGCCGCCTGGGGACAAATTTCTTTAGGTGTTTCTGATGCCGAGCGCCTGCTCCAGCTCCTGTCGCCTCTGCTGGACCTGAAAGACATTTTTTTACACAGAACAGATTTAATCACCAGAAGACAGACACCGTCTCCAGTTTCTTAAATGTCATGATTTTCTGCTCTTCTTTGGTGGTATGTGAGAGAAATTTAATACACTTGGGTGTTGGACGGCTGGTCAGACAAAATGAGCAATTATTTGCGTAGCTTAGCCTCTGGAAATAATGGGCACGGACTCCATTTTATAGCCAAAAACCACCCAAGCAAAATGATAAATCAATGGACAAAAAAAGCAGACTGATGCCAAGAGTGTTTTGGTTACAGCCTCTGCAGCTGTTGATATTTGATCTGAAAACAGATTGTCAACATCATCAGACTGAATAAAAAGTCTACAGATGCACCGATCGATCAGCTGGGGAGGGAATTGAACAGTTTTCAGCATGACTGATGATCAGTGTCAAATATATTGGATTCTGTGCCGGTCACATTTACACATGTGTCTAGTCGACTTTTTATTCCGCTCGCATATCAGCTACAGATTATTACAGATACACTCCTATTTTTACCTTTCACAATAAGAGTCTGGGACATACCAGTTTACACTGTGTAAATGCTTATAAGAGGGATGTTATCACTTCTGTTGGTCTGCATGTCCTCCCATTAATTAATTAATGCGCCAACATCCAGAACGCTGACGCACAGCATAGCATTGTGTCGAAAAGGGGCAAAAATTAGCGTGTCCACCTGAAAGTCATGTTTCCGTCACTTATGATCGGAGCTAGAGCAAATAACACTCTTGACTATTGCAAAGTCGTTTGACCTGGGAATACATGAAAACTGCACCCTTTTGAATTGAGGAAAAAAGCCAGATGCTACTATTACTGTTATTTTATTCGTAGTTTGAATGGGGTAAAATAGTCGAGATAATCAGTGGCATCATCATCATCATCAAAAAAAAAAAGAATACAAACAGGAGATGGAATAAGACGAGGAAAAACTGATTACCTTGGAGTAGAAGTAGCGACAGACAGCCTCCTGAGCCCACGGCTGGTAGTAAAACTCTGCTCTTCGCTCTTCTTCTGGGTTTCCTACCACATCTGTCATGGTCTGTGAACAGAGAAACAATTAGACAAAACTCAACTCGTCCTACAGTGGAGAAATTAGAGGATCCTGTGAGAATACATGTGTCAAAGGTCCTGACACACTGGCTGCAGCTATGACACACATATTGTCAGGATATTTCTGTGAATTAGGTTAACCTGGCTGTTGCTGTAGAAGCAGCCAGCGCTCTTTGGACCAAATTCATTCAATTTCACAGAGTTTCGGCTGAACAAACACTGCAGGTGGGTGACAGCTGGTCAGCAGTAAATGGGTTCACGGTCGGGGGGCGTGCCGGCAACCAGTCAGACATGTTATTAAATGTTTCACGCTTTATTTCCACTCTGACCTGCCTGTGTTACACCTGAGTGAGCAGCATGAGCCTTGTGTGTTCAGGGAGCATGATGTCCATGTCCTCGTGTAATGAAGTCCTCACCTCCTTCAACTGAACCTTGAACTGAAAGCCAAGTCACTGTGTCACAGCAAGGACTAAATATTATCTCAAATATAGCCTCGAGGGATTTTCTCAACTTGACAGCTACGCTGGAGGGAATGTTTGCTTGTTTTTTTCTGACTATTCTTATTCTTGACATTTTATATCCAAATTGTCAAGTGGCTGCCAGCAGGTAAAAAGAGTTTCCTCCTGAGATTCGCTTGTAGTTTATCATCCACTGGTGATGATTTTCTTTTTCATTTTGTCTCACCTTATTCTGCTCCTGGCTGTGTTTTCTACAATCCTTAATGGTCTTGTCTGAACCCCTACAGAGTGTGCTTGTAGTTGCTGCCAAGTCAAAATGATTTAAATAACCCAAATCACAAATCTGCCTCCCAGGGTTTTACAAATCTGCAAAGCACATGACATCATCTATCCAAAGACCATTGATTCAAGTAACATACAACTGATATTTATTTCTGTTAGCAACAGATTTTTCTATTTGAACTGCTGAACATTTATATTAAATGTCACAATGCTTCTTTATGACTGGCGCCACAACTTTTTTTTGCACGGTACACTGACAATTGGACAACAGCTTTTTCCGTTAACAAGTAGGAGCAACGCGGCATCTGTGGTGATACCCGACCACTAGGGGTGTAACGGTTCATCAAACCCACGGTTCGGTTCAAACCTCGGTTTTTAAAAACATATTGAAAAAACTTTTGGAAAACTTCCAGAAAAATGTCTGGATTTTATTAAAGGATTGTTGCATTGCAATATCAAGAACATGAAGATTACTTAAGTTACATTAACTTAACCAAGACTTTAACACTTCTCTTTACACCAGTCCACAATAAAAAAAAACTTCTATTAATCTCTTAACTATCCAGGAATACAAAAAATAAACACCGAAACAACAATATGACATCCGGTTACTTTTCAAAATAAAACACTGTTGACACCAGCACACAAATCTCAAAAAAGAGACAAACAAACTCTTCTTCTAATCCTTCGGTCGGGAACACTTCCTGGTGTTTTTATGACGCATACCTATAACTGCGGTCGCGAGTGATCATGTGATTATCCCGGGAACTCCTCGGCCTCGCGATGCCAGCTGTCTACCGTACTGCACTGTGGCGGCTCAAAACGCAACCGGTGGGGATTGCTGGAGGACGTTGGACAGCGGAGCAAAACCCGGATCGGAGCCGTAACGCAGCGGACACAAAATTAGGGGTTACTTGCTGCTCCGCTGGGCTGAGTGAGCTCAGTGTCGGGGTGATGTCTCCACATTTGCGCTTGCATGTGTGATGTGTTGCCAGCCCCTCCCACAACAAGTTTCATAAAACACTGACGACAAAATACGTGCGCTTTGATAACGACACGACTGCCATCCTCCTTAATATCAACTGGAAACCCAAAATGTCTCCAAACGGCTGACTGGAATGTGGTCGGGGGATCTGCGAGCTCAGGTTTATTACCCATCTTGCAGAAATGAAACTGACCTGACACATGTGTGAGGTAGGGGCGGGGCGGGGCGGGGATGAACCGAGGTTCAGGGAGTTAGAATGAGTTTCTGAACCTAAGTCCTTAGAACCTGGGTTTTCGGTTTCGGTTCAGAACCGTTACACCCCTACCGAACCATAGACAAAAGGTGATTTTAAAGGCTCCAGTATACTCGCCGCTCTCGACCTGTCGCGCGACAACGTGACGTCACGGGAGCGCCGTAACTATATATACTTGAGCATGGTGGTCGCGGCACTAGCTGCAGTCTTCTCCTGAACAGAGGTGTCGCAACTGAGGAAAGGCTACCGACTTTGCTATTTCTACGCACTAGAAGAAGAAGAAAAAGGTAAACAATGGAAGAACTTGCAGCAGCATCCAGTCACTGACAATCCAGTCACTGGATGAGCCATCAACATTCCAGAGTGTCTGGCAGCCGTTATCATATGAATAGTGTCCTCATGTGCACCTGGCTGTCTATTATTCTACACCACTGGCACACATTTGCACCTCTACCTGGGTCAGCCATCAACATTCCAGAGTGTATGTTTGTAATAATCTATCTTAATAACTTCTGTTTTTATAACTTAATGCTGCTTTGAGCATTATGTCACGCTAGTTTTTCAGCCATGTAATTTCACTCGTCTTTGACCACAACAACAGCAGACAGCACTTGCGTAAAACCACGGTTTATTAGTAAACAGATACACAATAAGATAACACCTAACAATAAGATAAGATTAAAAAATAAGGCAACGCTGTACGGTAAGATAAATATAGGCCTACACAATAAAATATAAAGAAAGAATGCTGATAAGATGTGCTAATAAAACTATAAAAGGTTTAGCCTGAGCAATAAGGTGCATCAAAATGTGCATCAAAGTTCACACATTCATCGCGGGTGCCCGTGGATGTGCTCTAACATTGTCTGTAACAGCTTTTGGGCATCTCTGTGTTCCTTCATTGAAGGATAGTACAGATACCTGTAGAGGCGCACTTGCTCGGAAAGCTTGCCCTCAAACTCGTTCATCTTTCTGTTTCCGGTTTGGCACGCTCAGTTGAAAAAAAAAAAAAAAAAAGAGTGGTGCGCAACCGGCCCGAAATCCTGGCGCGCCAGCTAGATCTACGTCATTGTGATATCACGTAAGAGCGGCGAGTATACTGGAGCCTTAAGACTGAGTGTGAGGTCATGACGGTCAGGCTCACCTTGAGGTCTCTGCACTGGGACTGCAGCCAGTCGTTGATAAAGCCCTGAGGATCTCTGGCAAAACTCAACATGAACTCTCTCTGGGTCTTCAGCTGGTTGATGGTCTCAATGGTTTCATGGATCTAAAAAGAATTAACAGAAAAGAGAGTCGTCAATTTAATGTAACTGAAATGTATCACTGACACAGAAAAGGTGAAAAAAGATCAGATGTTCCAAAACCATTTTAACCAGGGCGCCACTTCAGAGGGATTTTTCATGGCACCCTGAGATGTGTGATCACAGCTTGAGCTGTGTTTACAGTGATAAATCTTCCCATTTCGGCTATGTGCCTAAAAAACTCCCGTTACGACAGCCAATCGTGAGCAGTTGTTAAGTCTAAGCTGAAGAATAACTGCAAACAACAGGGTTTCAGTCTGGTGGTGACTTTGATGTTCATTACTGTTTTGTGACATTTTAAAATATACTATCAAAATCTGGTGAATTTGAATGTCAGCTCTTTATTATTATTTTTTTTAAATGATGCCATATCCCTAAAACTGTCACATGAAAACATGGAAATAATCTAAGAGCACTGTTAAAAAAAACAAAATATCCAGTACCGTGGACAGTTTTCCTACATGCAGATCCCCGTTTTGTTTGTCTCATGTGACTGCACAATGTGCAAATGATTTCACACTGTTCCACTTGTATGGTAACACACCAGGAAGCGTAGTAACCAACAATGGTAGGCAAGAAGAAAGAAACATGAATATAAAAAAGATTCAGGCTTTAAAGTGCTCAAAGGAAATCATTTTGCAAAATGTTTCCAGGAAGAACAAAATGCATTCAACACATTTTGTTAGACCTCAAGGATACAACCCTGAGTTTTGATGAAAAAAACGAAACTCTCGCCAAAATGCAACCTAGGCTTTTTTGTGAATGTGTATGAGTCAAACCTTCGTGTAAAAGCATAATTACGATGAAAGAGTCACTTTTAAGATTGATGGATAGTTGTTGCTGGACAACAGTAGCGTTCCACCATAACTGTCCACCATGTTAGGTTGCATTCGGAAATCGACACTTCTCCACTGCTACAGCGGCGGCTAGCGGAACAAGCCACTGCTAAGGTGAGTTGTTCAAAAACTTTCTTTTTTAGTAAACTCTGTGTACACAAACAATGTTCTCAATGCTCGTGTTCATGTGTAGAGACCCTGGTGATGCTACGAGCAAAGATTCATGTTGTGTCGAGCCTTCTTAGTGTTTTAAAAATAGCGATTTTGATGCCATCGTAAAAGTGCCCCTGCACTCCCATTGAAAATGAGCTTGACCTGAAAACGAAAAATAGGTAAATCTTAAAACTGCCTCTTTCGTCGTAATTATGCTTTTACAAGAAGGTTTGACTCATATACATTCAAAAAAAAAGTCTAGGTTGCATTTTGGCGAGAGTTTTGCTTTAATATTGACAAAATTTGGATTTCTTCATACGCCATTTTTGGGCCACATCATTCAGCCCAAATACGACTAAACATAATGACGTCATGGTCAGCTGAATGACTGGGTGCTTCACTAAACTACTGATAGATCGTCAATATTTACTACAGTGTTTATGACAAACTTGTCACCCATATTGACATACTTGATGGAAATTTTGTACTTAATGAAAAGAGATGTGAACTGAAGTCTTACACAGGAATGTTCAATGTAACTGTTTAAATATGACCTGTGACCCTTTTTGTGTTGTTTTATGACACATGTAATGTATTGAACAATCACTCAAGGCATTGAATAGACACTCATGGTTATCACTTACTTCTCTGTGAATGATTCCTTTAGGTGCAGGAGGGCATGAATTAGTAACTATTGTAGTGAGGGCACACCCACAGAGACAGATAAATACCATGCTTTTCTCCTAAAACATTGAATCTTCACTTTAAAACCTTGTTTGAACTCTGAGCTGATTCCCATCTCTTCCCTCCAGTTCTAAATTATCGCAGAATTATTTTAACAACAGACGGGACAAAATAACACAAATAATATAATTTAAAAAAACGTAGCTCAGCGACCAGGAAAAACACACAGGTGTAATGTAGGCTGCTTTATGAAATAGGATGGATACATGACAAGTCCTAAACTGGCCCACCACAAAAATGTGATGCACCTTTATATGGTTGCATTGCCTGAAAAACATCTCATGATAGAGTGATACTGAGGTTCATTATATCTGGGGGTAAATGAGTCAGCTATTGGTGGATTTGGGTTAAACACAGATACTGTGAATGGTTTAATAAGAATATCTGTCCCTAGACAGAGAATATCAGTCTCTAGAGCGTCATTAGAAAGATAAAAGGAAGACAAAGACTGATAACAGGCCTGCAGGAACTGGGTGTATGTCTGCATACTCAAAATAAAGCAACAAACTGAATGGCGCCTTTAGACTGTAAACAAGCGCTCTGCATTTACACAGTTCACTGTCTCAGAACAAATACTACACAGAAGGATGTCTTTTAGGGGAATGGCTCCTCGCTTCATCAATGTGATTACACTCATCCTAGCCAAGGTAATAGCTGCTAGCAGGAGGTCAAGAAGACCTGACCAACCTAAAACCTGCTTAGAAAGCAGTCAGTAATTCACAGGCAACACTTCTGGAGACCAGATATGTGTGAAATTGCCCTCAGCGGGCTCACAAAAGAGGGAAAAACATTCTACATGGTGGCTCAATGCAAAATCTGCCCATTCATATCACATTTAAATGGAGTGTTCCTAAAATGAACTAGACAGCCGCTGGAAGGTGTCACAACGAATCAAGTGCTTTAAACTAGTTGAACCAAAAACATACACTCCTTCTCTTTGTGTGAAATGTGCTGTAGTGCAGGTTGCTCTACAGTTGGGATTGAATAGATCAAACCCCCACAAACAAGCTCAGAAACACTGCAGGAAACAGGAAAAACAACTCCCCTTCATTACACAGACGAGGGATGCGACTGTCTCAAACTCAACAGGACAAAAAAGAAGAAAAGCAAAACAGCTGGTGGCTGTTCAGCCTTGGTCTGTACCTTATTGTCCAGTCCTGCAATTTCCTGCTGACTGGCTGTTGAGAGCAGGAAGGAGTTCATCTGGGTCTTCAGTGTGTCATCCACCTCCACGTCAATGTCATAGCAAGCAGTCTTCTTTTGGTCATTAGGGTCCACACTATAAACCAATACAGTATGTTTACATTCAGTAGTAGGTGGATAGCAGCAGGTGATTAAACTAATTAAAAAACTTTTTACTGGATCATAAAAACACAACTTTCATCTCTGAGACTGTTCCCACAGAGGGGACCTCATGCTGCACATGTTAATGAGGTTACCTGATCACATGGTTGATGATGATGGGCTCCGGAGGCATCAGAAGTGCATGCAGGCGCTGTGGGATCTCAGAGAACTTCATTCGCTGAGTCTCAAAGATCTGCAAAATGAAACCAACAAATAGTATCTGGACATGTGGCTGAACTTCGACTCAAACATCGACTGTGAGGAGACCTTTTTGGATATGTCACGTGTCATGGTAGGAATCGAGGCTGTAGGCATTAGCTCAGTTAATCGTCTTCCTGCATACAATATAGGTGGCTAGGTGTCAAGTAAGCGAGGGCGGAGATAAAACATCCTGCAAACACTGGCCTAGCTTTTGATTGAAAGCTTATTTTGATTGATTTTCGATCCAAAAAGCACATTTTCATCTCTATTTCCTGGGAAGGTCTATATTCACGTGAGTAGTACACTGAATTTCCTCTGGCCCACCCACTGTTTTGAAGGCCACACAAGCATAAACATATTGTAAATAAATTACTTATTTATTAATCCCTAACAAATTAACTTTGTTGCAGTAAACCATTTGCCTTGAAAATGGTGTTTTTGCTTCGTGGCTCAGCCTTTAATGTGTCCGATTTGATTTATTTAATGTTTCTTTTAATAGAAATCTAATCTACTCATACAAGAGTGCAACAGCACTGGGTGTTTAAATAAATATCTCTTTTCCATCTTTCCACATTTCAAACAACTGTTTAAGTTACAAGAAAGATAATCTGTATATTAATTCAACTGGTTTTACTTTGGTGTTACTTTCTTCTACAACTGTTTATCTTGGCACAGAAGAAGAAAAATGCTCTGGGAAACCCGTCACTGACCCAGAAAGAGTGGGAGTCTCCATACAAGGACAGAGGAAAGAGTAGAGAGATTGTTTATCATCGAGAACAGAAGTGAACCAGAACAACTACGTGACTGTTGATCAGTCCAGCTTCATACAGGAGCTACAGGTTCATCTGTTTTTTGTTTTTTTTAAGAATAGACAGACCTTTATCTTTTGATGTATTTTAAAGTGACAACATGTTTCATTAAAATTCAATTGCGTTGCATCTACTCACCTGCTGCAGATATTTGTCACAGTTGATGAACTCGCGCTCATGAGGGTCTTGGAGTTTGTGGGTCTTGACGTACTGCCACAGGGCCTGAATGATGACAGGTCTGGTCTGGGTGTGGATACCCAGCATACGAGCAAGCCGGGGGTCCAGCTTGAACTGAGGGGGCTGGATTGAAGCGAGAGGGATCTGTCATTAGCTTTGGCTGTCCCTGTTATGAACCTAAAATGTCAGAGAGGCAAACTAAACCCCTGAGCATTTACCTGGTAGTCGAGCATGAGCAGGACGGTGCAGCGAACACCCACATCACCGGGCCTCTTCACCTGGAAACCATCTGTTTCCTGGGTGGTGGCAGTCCTGTGCCACTAAAATGAGATGAGGGACACTTTAATTATACAAATAGATAATTTAATGCTAAATCTTCAAACTTCAAACACAGTTTCATTGTAGCTGCAGCACCAAACTCCCAATTCTAAGCATTAAATCACAATTAAAGTAATTTTAAATATAAAGTTTTTGCCTCATTTTAAAATCACTCTAATAACATTATTGTGCTCAATTCAAAGCACGAAGAAAACGACAAAGAAGCAGTAAACACACTCCATAAAAACATAAAACAAACCTTAATAAAACTTGCATTACAGCTGGAATGATATTGTGATCAAGTTAGATTAGTTGGCAACTTTGTTGATAATTGATTGCTCATTTCCATCTTTTCTTTGAAACGTTTGGGATGGTTTAATGTACACAAAAGTGAGAATTTTCACTTTTCTTTGCAATATATGATGGTCAACATCTTTCTGTTTTGGGGAGTTGGTGGGATTAAAAAAAGATAAATATCAATAAACATTCAGATACATAAAACAAATGATCTTACTTCCACAAGGTGATTATCTGGACCGTACAGGTCTTTGTCCAACTCGATCACCAGAGACTTGAAAAAAGAGGAGAACTTCCGCTTCTGTTTGGTGGCTTCATACTTGGACACGGCTGTCTGCAAAACAAATGTTAGGCTTTAGAGAAATGTGTAGGGAAGCAATTTTGTTAAAGGCATTTGTCTAAAATTTGGTCGATTATAATTAATTGTTAAGCCATAGTGTCTGCACAGAAAACAATCATATTCAAGATAATTTCACCAACATATTTAAATAGTGAAGCTTACATCTTCCAGCAGACGCCCCTCAACACGCAGCTCCCATGATGCAACTGTGCCTTCTCCATCCTCAGCATCTGGCTTTGCTGGGTTGAAGGTGTTTGAAATGAAGATCCGCAGTTTTCTCTTTTGCTGGAAACAATCAGTCAAAAGAAACTTTGAATTGACTTGCTATTGTTCACACAACAAGTACTTGATATCTGAGCTGATAATCAGCGCGGGTCGACAAGCGACAGTTTCATAAACAAACTGCTCTATAAAATATCACGATTCAAGTTCACTCGATAAAGTCAATCTAGATAGAGATCGCTCTGCTGTGACAGCGGGCTGCCACATTTAAGATTACATCAATTTATTGGTTTAGTGAATGCTGACACTTGAAGGACGTTTGACAAATAAAATATCAGCCTGGCACTCAGCGTCCTTTCAATAAAATATCTTGTCCACTGCTACATAAAAACTGTCGTAAAAATAAGACTTTAAAATGATTTTCTATGAGAATAAAAACATAGCAGTGTCGGTATCTTTCTTCAAAAATCCCTGAGTCGAAACCTGCTTCAACAGCAAAATTACAAAAACCCAAACCCACCGTTACATACCAACCCGTGGACTATATGAACTGGACTAACAAGGCTTTATCAAAGACGTTTTACAGGGCGCATGGAGGCTCCTGGGGTTCTGAATGTCTTCGGAATTAATTTCATATCTGAACTGGATTGATAAGAAGGATTAAGGAGTGAAATCTTAAATCAGCATACCTTAATGGGCCTCTTGAGGGCCTCCTGAATGTCCAGCCTCTTGCGCATGATGGTCTGGTCCAGCTTCCTCTCAAAAGCCAGCAGATCCATGTAAGCCTGAGACTCTGGGACCAGTTCCCTGATCTGGGACACAATAAAAGACACTGGTGACCACTGGAGCAACATCCACTGAGAACAGAGGAACAGTTTTCAATTTTATTTTGATTTATGACCAGTGTACTGCAACCTCAGTCTGCTGGGTCTAAACTGCCCCCTTGTCAGGTCTCCGCTCACGGAACTGCAGGTACATTGACTTTATTAAATTTTGTCTGACTTCTCAAACTGCAGTTTTAGATACAGCCACAGTTCCTCCTGTGACGTGCAGCCTGAAGATGAATACACTCAATTATGTAGCTGTGTGGCCCCATGACATTGAGGTTTCAGAGTGCATTCATTGAATAAAAGAATAAAATGTCAGTCCGAGTTAAAAAAAAAAACAACAACCTTCAGGAAAACATTAAAAATGGACCCATTGATCAAAGTATCTACCAAACGCCCACAACAACTAATTAAGCTGATGTTGGAGAGACGTACAAAGAACCAACATTTACAAAAAGAAAGAGGTTTTTTGTGGTCCACTTTGTCAGATTTTTAAACTGAAAATATGAAGTACGTTATATCAAGTCCTTGCAGTCAGTGCACTCAATTCTAACACTTTCAATAGATTCCTTTAAGGACCAACTTTCCTTTATTTGGAGCCACCTGAATAACAACGGACAAGCACATTTAATCTCACCAGCACAATTAAGGCCAGAATTAATGGATTTTCATTGCCTCCAGTTTGATTAATACTCACCCGCTGAGGTAGAATTTTATCAGCCATCTTCTTTTTCTTTGTGCTGTAAGAACAAATTATAAAAGTAAGATAAGTCTGCGTGTGAGTCAGAGCAGAGTAACACCCCATTTACATGATAACAAAAATTCAGTACCAGAGCTACAGAGCTAGTGGTATCAGAATCATGTCCAAGAAGCCATGGTTGCGTTTCTTGCACATAATTTGTATTCCCTCTTCCTGTTTTTAAACTGGATGATAAGGCTGTTAAATAGTCTTATTTAAACGTCAAGTGCAGGACCATGATATTTCATTTTATTTGGTTCATACAATGTAAGAAAAAGTCCAGGATGATACATTTAGATAGCTTGCTTTGACAAACCTACAGGCCAAGGTAAAAACTTTGGTACGAGCAATGAAATAAAATAAAGATACGCTGCAAACCCTCACACACTTCAGAAGCTTTTTTTCTTAGTTTAAAAACATCTAATGTGGTTAATCTTCAGTCTATATCTATCAAGTAACAGTTGAGTAACATTACTGGCATTTCCTTGAAAGCATTTTTTTCCTAAGGCAACAGAAGTATGTCCCTTTTAAATCTACAAACAGGAAAGACTCGCTTCCAATAGGAAATATTGTTTTAGGTGGCTGTGATCAAACTTTCAGCAGGAGTGGGTGGGAGCAGGACAGCAGGTCTAACAGAGTGGATGGTAGATAAAAAATTTTTTTTAGTTCTTCGTAGGCCTCCGTTACAGATGATTTTTAAAGTTTAACTCTTAAAATTGGTCGCCTGTTTGAAGTGAGAGGGGAGGACTTACTGCTGGTTGCGGTTCGCCTGCTGCACCTGCTGAATCTGTTGGGGGGCGGGCCTCTTGCGAGACGGGTCCATCACGCCAGGCATCACAGGGCGAGACACTGGGCTGTTTCCGTATCCTGGGGGGCCCATGGCTGGTCCCTGTGGGTTCATGCGGCTTGAAGGAGGCATGCCTGGTCTCTGCACAATGAATAGAGGAAAAATGTTTTTATTCTTACTCATAAAACTTCTCTAAAAGAATTTCTGGGCATGAGTTTTCATATTTCACAAATCACTTCACAGCCCTCAAGTCTGGAGCGTACAGATATTTGGAGCAACTGCATTGAGATTCTGCTGATGTCAGACAGGATTCAGTGGTTATTACTATTTTAATTGGCAGGTTTAGTCACACTTCAGGAATAGGGTCTGTGCACCGACATACCATGTGCGCTTTATGTAAGCTTAACAAGCTTAAGACTAATGTTCTCATCTCACCCATTCCAGTTTTAGTTTTAGCAGTTGTGTCAAAAATTCATCAGTAAATTGTAATGATATTGGGATCATTTCAGTCATTTGTAAAGCAAAAATGCCAAACATTGAAGGAATCTCCAATGACATCTGTCGACACCCTCATGCAATAAGATAATTGTGGCTGCAAATCAGCAAATAAAAAAAATAAAAATAATAATGTTATCTACATAAACTAAGTTGCTCTATATGGGCTGCACAATATGGTTATGATGATGCGTCTTCTGTTGAGTTCTGCCTCAAACAAGGGTTTGGGTTAACATCTCTGCAACACCACAGTTTTTCATTAATCTGCTGTTTTGTGACACGTTTTACCTTAAACAAAAAATTGCATCTTCTGTATTTTGGATTTTGCACAAGGCCAGATTACACTTGGGTAATATTTTGATTACCGGTGCGTCTCTAGCTCTGCATCTAAAATACTAAAAGCACAAAGCCCACAACCCCCCCACTGCAGTAAAGCAATCGGTGTTTCCAAGGTCGTATGGATATGTGTAATTCAAGATTTGAAAAAGCTTTTGAGGACAGAAGCAGATCAAAGTCTACCATCCTTTCATTCTGTCACTTGAGCCTGTATGAATACTGCCGAATGAGAAGATTGCATTTGCTCGAAAACATAAAACTAAACGGATATCACACAGATCAGTGCAGCAACGTCAATATGGCAGCAAAGCATTAGCAGCAGCACTCCTGATGTAAATGATTAATTCTGAACTAAACTCGTTTGACATTTTCTTAGTACAACAATAACAAAAAGCTTGCAATCAGCAGATCATAAGAGCTCTGTACAGTTTGCAGGAAACAAACCATAGATGCAAATTGTTGCTTTTTGAAGACAAGGAAGCAACAATTTGCATCTCGGCTCCTTCAAACAGGTCAACAATGAACAACTCCCACTTCCAACTCACCAAGCCGTGCGCTAAGAACTCAAACAGGCGACTTCTCGTATCTAACTGCATGAGTGCGGGTGAGAACAACAGATAGATGACAGATCAATGATCGCAGCTTTCCCTCCAGCAGTCAGTCCAACAAATGACAGATTGAGGCAAAGCTCACTCTCTGCTCAGCCAATGGTGGAGGGTGGAAGGGAGGAAGAGTGACAGGCGTCGACTTTTAACAATACTATGAATACGCTCTGCCTTTTCCACACAGCGCAGTGTGGGCAGTAAGGGACCGCATGTTGATCATTAAGTGGCTCTTTAAGCTATACATCAGAACAACCTTGGTTTACCTGAGAACAACAGGAGTTCTGCAGTATTCAGAGAATGGCGACTCTGACTATGTAGTGAAAGGCTGCCTGTGTGCGTGAAAGCTGTCAAGGACGCTGGAGGAAAAAAGCAGCAACATCTATTCACTGAACTATGCTTCAGGTTGCCTGTAGCTAAGCAGCAGTCACTACAGCAGCTGTGGAGCAGTGAAAAAAATGCTTTTTATCAAGATTTGATATACAAAAAGTGCCATTTTATGAAACAGCATGTTAGCTTGACAAGTATCGATGATCCAGATCAAAGACAGAAACTCTGAATTGAAGATGAGTATAAGAGCAGTTGTGATCTGCTGATATCTACTGAGAAACCTACAAAATGACTTCATTGAAGTAGCAGCATGTATGAGAGGATCACAGCACGATGTTAAACAAAGAATATTTTACAAGTGGATGGAGCACATCGACATCTTTACACAACTCTATGAGATCAGTCACTATGTGTTTTAAACCAAGAGTGGAAACGATTCGTTGATCGACAAAAATAGAAAAATAATAGTTTTTTTATTATGTTTTGTTTTGTGGTAAGCATAGCTGGTACAGCATCAGTTATATCATAACTGGAGCGCATATGTCATTCAACGAAGAGCAAGGAGTGACACTGAAGGCTTTTCTTGGTAGAAACCATGGCAGTGCTCGGCACTCTGCAGGCTTATGTAAAAGTTCTGATTACAAGCTGGCTCTGTAGGTGGTAGCACTCTCCTACTTGTTGAACTGATTGAAGTTAGCATTTGATAGACAGATGGTTCGCTGAATCACTCAACCAGTATGTTTCTGAACGTACTTGCCCTTTTCCAAACTGTTTCTAGCCACACCTTTACAGATTGAGCTGTGTAACAAACCATCTGGCACATAACATTAGATAAGATAAGCTTTACTTTTGTTTTTCTTTCTTTCTTTTTTTTTTTTAAATACCTACCTGATTCTGTTGTCAATTTTGCAGTTTTGGTAGAGAATATGTTGCCTTGGGTGTTAGGATGGAGAGATGAGCATTAGTCACTATTTTATGGTTTCAGTCCTAATTTTATAACCATATAAGTGTTGTTGTGATTAAACTTAATTGCAAGCGAATATAACCATAGAAGTAACATGGCAAATCTTCCAGTATAAACTACTTTAGCTTTAAATTAACAAACATTGCACTGGTTGGCCTCATTCTTCATGACGAGGTTTTATCACAACTTAACTGAAAGTCAGCCTTATACATAGGACACAAACTGAGCCCACTAACCAAATGCTGTAGAGCTACAAACTGTATATTTTATCTGAATTGAGGTTTTGAAGATAGAGCGTATGATATGCTACACAGGTTGTAAAGCACTCTGAGGAAATGTTTGCTCACAGCTTGAGCTTTAACAGATACCACTGAACCTATAGACAGACGAGACTCTCAATGTTTGCAGGTTGATGTGTCTCAATAGAGAGTAGGGGTTGACCGTCAGTGCTTTTACAGGGCAGACACCAATTTTAGAAATCGAAGAGACTGAAACCAATATTTGGGAACGATATTCATATGAAGTAAAAAAAATTACAATCTTTGTGTCAAAGTTTCAAGAACAATTTATATAAGTACAATGTTCATATACTTTACTTGAGCATTTCCATTTTCTGCTACTTTATTCTTCCTCCCCAATACATTTATCTGATACACTAAGTTACTAGTTACTTTGCAGATTCAGATTATTCAGTGTTTACAGGCTATCAATTGTGATGTGTTACCAATCTGATAATGTTTCCGGCGAGACATTGTGTGAGAGGATGCTGCCTCAGAGCCAAAGCAACATATTTATTTCCCAGATATCATAACTGACCAGGGCTGATAATTAGTATACCCCTAAAAGAGAGCAGAGGTTCTAGAAATAAAGTTTTAAACCAACAACTTAACAGACAACAACTCTATATTCTTAAATCTCTGTTAAACTGATAATAGTCTGGATTATTCTATCAAATGAGGATCAATTTTACAAAGCTACAAAAACAAAACAACAATCATATGTGGAGCTCCTTGCAGCTCAGACGTGCATTTACAGCCCATGACGTGTATAGAAAAGCTCAAAACTCTGGAGTAAACATCTTGGTTCACTTATTTTGGTGCGAGATACCTTTAAACCAGGGGACAGCAAGCTTACTAAAATGCAGTGGTGTCCCTGCAGACACCAGCTGGCATAACGTTACATACAGCAGTATACTTGTAAACAAAAAGGGCAAAGTTTAGTCTTAGTTTTTGCCTCTCCTGTGATTTTTATTTGCAGAGAAACAAACTGTACGTTAGCTTCGTGCAGCCTATTCATTCATAAGTGGACGAGGCACGGGGGGGGGATGCTTCTACCGATAAGCTAACTTTTGAATCGAGCGAAACTTGTGAACTTTACAATGTACGACGGTCAACAGTGAAGTCTAAGTTTATTACATTACTTACAACACGTACAAAGCCATCTAAACGTTGTTTTTAACACGCGAACTGAGAGAAAACTAGCAACGTTAGCAGGCTAAGCTAATTGGCTACCGTGACAAACTAGCTAACCTTAACGTTAGCGGGCGGGAGGGTTAGCAAATTCAAACAACAAACAAACTCTGATAGTCGCTCGGAGTGGCCGTTTTACACGTTTCGGACGGGTACGCACTTTTCGGCGGGGCTGCCAGCTACTACGAGCTGTGGCCCGCACCGGTGCCGGAGGTTCACATTAGCCGCCAGTGACAAAGCAGCGGTAAGAGGCTTTGTTCTAGCGGACTGGCTAACGCGTCAGCAGCAAAGATGGAGTGATATCTCACCGGGTACCCAGGCCCGGGCATCGGGGAGCGATACATGTGGTTCTGCGCGGCTGATGACGGTCCCATCCTTCCAGAAGGAGTCCCGGGGCCCATGCCCGGTCCTGCGCCCGGTACCGGTGGTCCAGGTCCCATTGCTCCGCCACCACCTCCTGTCGGAGCAGTCTGAAACCCCCCTCTGGCCGCCATCTCCTCTCTGAATGTCGCCGCCGGTGGAGGCACGAAACTACCGCGAGAGCGAGAACGTAGTTTTGGGTGGTGTTGACGGTCCCCCAGCGGCCCCTGCTGTTCGTCGGTGGTACTGCAGGGGAAATGTATGATTAAAGGATAAGTCCACCAATAAATCTAAATTCATCATCTAGGCTACTCACCTCAATGCTTCATAGTCCATTAAACATGTCTGGACTTTCACAGCACAATAGCATGCCAGCACTCTCCCAAACAACTGAAGTAGACTGGGACTTGTTTTGAAATGTAAAAAAATACAACTGAAAGAAAACATGAAATGGCTGCATTAAGCTTGTCCGGCGTAATCTAAGTCTCCAGAAGCTTCAAGATCTCAAACTGATTTGAAAAGATGTTATTTATACCCTTGTAACCCCGTCGAAACCAGATAAACTGCATGGAACCATTTTATGTCTTCATTCGATTGTTTGTTTAAGTTTTAAAACAAGTCTCCAGCTACTCCCGTTGTTTAGGAGAATGCTACAACGCTGTTTTGCTGTGAAGCTCCAGAACAGTTTTGTGTACTATAAAAAGTGAGTAGATAATGACCTGACTAAATTTTCAAATTTGGGTGAAATTATCCTTTAAGATGATTGAGTTACTGGTCCTGGATAATTGGAAGTCAATAGAAGAAGAGTGTAAAAATAACCCACACAAGGCTGAGTAACGTTGTTCTGAAGTGTATAATCAGTTGCATAATCGACTGGATTTAAAATGAATGATTGAAAAGAGTCATTTAGTGAAAATAGTAACAAATGTTATCATAGTCAACTTACATATTTTTTTATTTCTTCTTTATTAATATATAGTAGGCTTATGTGCACCAGTATATCTACAATATATCTTATGTTTTTACTCACACTAATGTAGATATGAATAGCTCAAATTAACACAAAAATCTAAGTCAAATGTAACATTGACCTAGATTATATAACATATTTAAGATCTTATTGTAATTACTACAAAACATTTCCACTTGTTTTCAACAAACAAAAGTAAACAGGTCACAAAATCAAATATCGAAAGATAACGTCAATGTTTGGCAAGTAATTCCTAACACATTCCTGAAAAAGGAAACTATAATCACTAAATGCCATGACAGCTCATCCCTTATTCTTATTTCTCCAATTCTGATGCAAAATAACTTGATACATTTAAGAATGACAGCTGCAAAGTTTGTTAACAGGTCTACAGCACAACTACAACATGACTTGTATTATTAAAATCTGCTTTAATAATATCAAAAACAAAGTCAGAGTCACTGTCTGGGTTCGTGAGAGGAGCACCAAATAGGATTACCTCCACTTTGTTTGTAATAACACTCAGGAGAAATGTATGCAAACTGTATTAAAACCAAACCAAACAGCATCTGGAACTCTTACACAAAGGCGTAGAAGAAATAAGCACTGCATACTGGATCAATGTGGAGTACAATGCAATCAAAGTGCTTTTGTAAATTAATTTTACCTCGTACAGCAATAACAAATCATGGGACACAAAACAGAATAACAAAGGGGGTAAAAACATCACAGTAACTTTCTTTTATTCAATCGTGAAAGGTGCTAAACAAAGACACAACAGAAACACTTTCCTCTGAACACTCTGAGCTTTCATTTTATTTTCGGATTCATAATGGCTCTGCTTGAAGTCAAACTCTCGCTCTGAGTCATCACAAAAAACACAGCCCATCTTATTTTGGGACATTTAATCAAATCAAAACAAAACAGTTCTTTCGCCACAATAGGGGGTTCATGAATTAGTCAATCAGTTCAAGTCTTGATGATGAGCTGAGCCAAATCCCATCCGTGGCACCTCCGCACTGAACAGAAACAGCTTCACATGACCTCCTTTGAATGCGTATCATCATTATAATGTTTGATCTGGAGAGAGATACATTCACACAGAGGGCTGTTGAACCTCTGAAGGGTTTTTTTTTGTTGTTGTTCTATAAATAAGTAAACAACGAGCTAAGAGTGGAGCGGCTGGGGTCCTGTAAGTCAGCCACAGAATCAAACACTTGCTTGTCTCCAAACTCTGATGCCATTACACTTCCACCCAATTAGTATGGAGCTACAACAGTACAAAACATGGCATCCCATCTGTTTGCATAGCCCGCTTTGTGTTTGATCTGTGCTTGTGCGAGTGCATACGAGGGAGGCGGGGGCATACATTATGTGTCTTTTGGAACGAGCTGTGGCACAATCCTCATTCATGGGAGAGAAAAAAACGGTTGATTTGCTGCATTTGTGCTTTCAAAAATCGGCAGAGAGGATTTTTGCGTCTTGTGTGTACGACGGCAGCTGATCGGGTTTATCCTTGACAGGCCTCCTGACAGCCGGGATATGAAACAAATGAACAAGGAGTTTGTGGTTTAAACAAATTAAAGGACATATCAGGCGGACTCAAGTCTGTCTAATCTAATACCGCGTCTTTCAGCGCTGGGAAACTTGACTCTGTTGTAATTATTAATCCTCTTAACGAGCAGAATGTAAAGTGGAGCCCAGAGGAGCTGGGCCTCAGCCTTATCTATGACAAACGGCTGAGCATCCTAATTGCACTGAGAGATCTGACAGGATAAATTTATACCAGAAACGTGACTCATCTGACATGCTGGCAGCAGGGAGAGGACGGAGACAGGCTGCAGTGTCAGCTCAGCTTTGAAAATTCATCTCTGCACAGTATAGATCCAGGAATATAAAGTAAAGCGCGCTAAGAAATCAGTGGGTGAAAACTGGGTCAATATATTCATGGGGAGAAAATCACCCACTCAGTGTTAGTGTCATTTGGATTTTGTTTTTTTTATTACTGAAGCGCTCAGAAAAGCAAATCAAACGGGAACTTTGCTTTTTATAAACAGCTTTGTATCACTACATTGTATATGCAAATGAACAATGGTAAACTAAAACCGCTCCAGTCTTTTTGCTGGTAAAAATCTGCCACATGACGCAAAAAACGAGCCATCTGGCAGATTCCGGGGCTGTTGTATAAACTACAGATTGTTGTTCCACATTGGCCATGGTCACAAAGAATAAAGTCTGATTGAGAGGAAGCTTGGATCGAGTGAAGGGCGTCCCACCAAACTCCAGGCAGTGCTGACAAACCATAAACCAAGATTCTGTTACCACACTGCCAGTTTCTCGCCTGAAATGCTTTCAGAAACATATTTTAGCGTACAGTTATATCAGTTTATGTCAGACATCAGAGAAATCTCATGAAGCCACAGTTGCCTCACATTGTTTCTGTGCTGTGCAAACAAGGCAGTGCTGAACAAATATGAACCACGATTCTGTTCGGTTCTCTCCTAAAATGTGTTTAAAAACATATTTAAGTGTGTGTTTCATTGGTTGGTAACATTTTTTTACCTGAAAACAACAGCTTCAAAATGATGTTGATGGTACAGTGACTTGTAATAGGTTGAGTGGTGTCTCGGTCTCAGCCACTCTGCCCCTGCAATCACTTGTTTCTACACTATTAACCCTTTTCCACGGGTCAAAAATCCCACTTACGATCGGGCTTTTGTGTGCAATGGAAATGTGTAAACCCTGCATTTACACCCTGGTCAATTGACTTTGCAGTAGACCTGGTTTTATCGCCTCAGCTCGGCTTTGATCTAAACGTAAGACCTGGATAAACACGCTAAAGTCCGCTGCGTGAAGTGATGATGGGTTATCAACATCCGGTGGAGTTGAAGGAATTTGGGATGTGGTGGTATATTCAAGGACGTTTTATCACAGGACGCAGCGTTGGAGGTGGAGCCCCGTTCATTCCTGTGAAAGCTGCTCTGCGGTGTTTTGAAGCCAAACAACTTCAGATAAAAATCAAAGACCTTTTTTTTTTCTTGCGGGAAGTGGGAGTGGGGTCAATAGGCAATTTTTAGTGAGTGGACCCACACACAATTAAACTGCTAATTTTGGTGGAAAAGCGGTATAAGTAACTTCAGTGAGAGGGTAGGATCATGGTGGCAAATCAGACAAAATAAATAATGTCGCTTTAACGTGTACGTCACTTGCACAACGTAATTTTGTTGAGCCCCTTTCGTGTTTAGAATTTAAATCTGCAAAGTAACTAGTAGCTGAAGTCATATAGATATGCAGGCTAACAAGCAGAATTCCTTCCTCTCAGATGTAATAAAGTAGAAGTACAAATTAGCATGAAATGGAAGTACTCGAGGGGAAAATCTGGAAACAAATCTGGACGTATGAAGAGTCTCAACTCCCCGCTTCCCTTCTCCATCCAACACCAGCCCGACCTTCCCCGACCACTCATCCCTCCATCCCCATTACTTACACTCAATCCATCCCTTTTACATCATCTCAAATATCCATGACACGCAATAAACCTAAAAAATTCATAACTTCGTTAGTGTGGTCTAGAGTAAATGTACAGCTGTTGGGCTATTTAACCAATGTTACCAACCCTTTCAGTCTAACCCTGACTTCAAACGTACATGTAACCATTTGTCATTGATTGTTCTGCAGTTCTGAATGTCACTAGGATTAGGATTGTCCTTAAAATACTGGGTCCAAGCACCCATATTGTTGTAAAATATGAAGTACAGGTAAGTAGCAACATTATAAAAAAAATAACTCCTTCCACTGGGTTAATCTAGTCAGTGGAAGCGACAAAACACTGCACCACAGTAAGAACTTGTAAAACAAGAACATAATCTCGTGTTTGGTGTGAACATGATAAGATGAGATAATAGGATTAGGCAGAAATTACCTCTGATATAAAAAGATCTTGAGCATGAGCGAATGCTCACCGAGCGGCAGGAGGCAGGATTATACTGTGACAGATGTGTGTGAAAACAGCAAGTCTCATAAAAATATAACAACTAACGTAAGAATTAAAAAAAACCCTCCCCTCTGTCCAGCTGCCTGGTGTGATTATCTGAAGGTGTTAGAGCTGTTTAAGAAGGGCGGGCAGTTTGGGATGGGTTCCATCATGACTTACTTTGTCCACAGATTGGCTTTGTGTCAACCAACAAGGAGAAAGCAAGGAGGGAGCAGTCATCTCTGATCTTTTTTATCGAGAAGCTAAATGAGGGCGAGTAATGATTTAACCTCAACCAGCAGGGAGGAAGGACATTGCTGCCAAGATTTCTGCTAACTGCATGTGAACAATTAGGAGCACAAGTCTGCAGGAAATCCAGAACTTTTGGAGAGATTTTAAGGTTGCCTGAAACCCCGCTGGAAATCCCGGCGGTATTGCCTCCCCCCCACCTGCTTCACTCTGGAGCCTTATCAGGATGCAGAAAGCGTCTCCTGCAGGATTCTTGTCACCTCCAGGCAGCTCTCCTGCTTTTCTGACCCTCCCCTGCACACTTCTGTCGCTCAAGACAAAGAGACACAAACGCAAACAGGAAATGAACAGCATCGTCTTTTATTTCTCGATTAATTTGTCTTCTTGGCAGGTACAACAGAAAATAATCAAACCGTCAGGGGGCAAAACCATGTGTCATTCTCGCGTGACATTCAAAACGGGAGAAAAAAAATCTTCTTCATCAGATGTTGGAGCCAGTTTTCCCGGGAGCTTTAACGCTTGTATATTAATGCGTGGCTACCAGCTGAGGTTTCTCAACCGAATGATAAAAAATGAATGCACGCTCACACTTGATGAACAATGTTAATGTTTGGTTTCCCACTACAAGTATTTCCGAAGAAGGCAAAAGTAAACTTCTCGTCCTTGAGTAACCCTTGACGTCTGGTAGTCGGGGGACTGATTTCAAGGCAGACCATGTTTAAGGGCACACAGCTGGGCGCCACTACTCCCAGAGTCATGTATTACTAAACCGTTTTTCTAATATAAGTGTGGCAGTTGGCAGCACCAGATGTACAGTATAACACGAGAGTCGCCGTCCGTAATATGCCTCTGCTGGCTGACTTACAATCTTGATGGCTGAGCAGGATATTTTCTCATCCATCCTATTGTCATACAGCAGCTCCAAGTGTAATTACACGGAGCTCCAAATGCACCAAGGTTGCTGCTTGCAGCTGTTTCAAAGTGCGGCACAAATGCATGGCTGAAACCGATAAGTAATATCTATTTTAATACCAGACTCCCGCCCCCCAAGACCTCCGCTTAATGCTGATTTAATTCCGAGAAAATGTTGTATGAGGCAAAAACACAAGATAACATGTTGATTAGAGAGAAACGAGATAACAAAACGCCTTAGATGGGAGTGCAGAGTGCTTAATCAGATTTTCCGAGAGCAACTCGTGATTAAAAAAAGGAACATTTGCAC
>OMLP01007873.1:25794-44214 GCA_900302685.1 Spondyliosoma cantharus | reverse complement strand
CTTTACGATCGTGTGCGTGTGTGTGTGTGTGTGTCTGACCTGACACTCAATTAGTTGCAGAAGCTGGGTTTAATAAAGAGAACCAATGGCCAGTTGTGTTTCTGGGCACTGAGGTCTACCCCACACTCTCAATCTCCTCATTTCCTTCTTTCTGTCACTTTTCCCTTCAACCTTTATTTTTTTTTTCTCCCTTTCATTTTTCATTCTGCTCATTATATCGTTGACTCTCTCTCTGCCTCTTCCTCTGTTCTTTCTCCCCTATATCTGTCATGCTAAAGTTATGTCACAGCTCGTATATCACCCAGAAATCATCTAGAGCACGTCTGGTGACCACCACCAACCAACCAACCCCCCGCCCCCTTGTCCTAGTCCAGACCACCACAGAGCTATGTGGCCAGAAAACCAGCTGTGGTAGCTGCATTAAAGCTAAATCCATCATTGGTGGAAATGACAATTATATGCTGATTTAAATGACCTTGATCGCTTATCTTTCAAAATGCAGCACTTTGTAAGAAATTTAACAGGGAAGCAGGTGCATGAAAAAAAAGTATGCTCAAGACTTTCTGCTCTAAAGGGCAAGAGTTCAGATAGTAGAAAGTTTATAGCGCTGGCCTAAGTTTCTGCTCCACATCTGCCAACTTAGTCGTAGATCCTGCACTAGTCCCAGAATGGTTGATCGAGGGAGGAACATGTTCAGGAAAAGCCCGGTGAGACCAGTCAACAGCTGAGCCTGACTCAATTGCAGGGGAAATTTATTGATTCATTTAGGCTTACTGTAGCTTTCACTCTGACACGGCAAAGAAACCAAAACCTATTTTTTTCAAGAAAATTCCAGTTCATCATGGAGAGTTTTTGGTGGATGTCAATGACCTAAAAATCAATAAATCAACTATGGCTCAACTTCACTTTCAGGCGAATAAAACAAGCAGGAAAAAACAGGCTGTTAAGTATTTCTACCACTGGCTATGTCTCAAAGCAATGGCCAGGCACAATCATCCATCTTTTATAATGAGCTGTCTAAAGTTACTCTAAGTCTGGAGCATCCCAGCCCTTCTTGGTGTTGTCTGGAGGGTTTATTGTCACGGATGCAAGGATGCAACAAAGACTAGCTTCGTATTTCCATTTGAGAAGCAAGACAAGAAGCAGAAATACAAAAGGCACACACACACACAGAGGTAAGCAGCATGCAAGCAGGTGAATGCAATTGCACAACCATTAATACACATAGAGTAGAGTTTTATAATCACAACCAAGCAGCCAAAATATGAGCAATTCTTACAACACATTGGCAAAAGTTCACTGGGTCATCTTCCCTCAGTCAGATTTGTACCATTTGTAGGTTTAAGAGCTCTCTGTGACTCATCACTATGTACTGAGCTATAAATACATCTGTTGAAATTGAAAAACTCAGGTCCATTGGGGACACAAGTGAATGAATCAAAATCCATTAAAACTATCATAAGCAGGAGAAAAAATAAGAATGAACCAAATAAACCAAATTGCAGAAATGCAAAGGATTATTTACTTTTCAGCAATTTAATTTTCAAATACATTTGGTAAATGCATTAAAGAGTGAGCAATGAGTAAATTAATTTGAACGATAACACTTTCCCTGTCCCAAAATCAGACACACACTCACCATACTGCACAACGTACTGTGCACACACACACACACGCACACACACATTAATGCAGTCTACAGCAGTGTGTGGGAGGTCACTGTGGTCAGTGTGTCGCTGAATCTGAGGTTAGCAGTGGCTAGAAGCAGCGGTGGGCAGAAATTACTGGCTCCTCTCTACTACTATTACGGCTACGCTAACTGCTACTACTATGGCTGCAACTGCAAACCACAAAAGCATCCTGGAAGTATAAACAAAAGAGAACGTGTAAGACGGACTGGCTGCTGGGGGAGAGGAGAAAAGGGAAAAAGAACAGGCGCTTACAGGAAGGAAAATGAGATGGCGTGAGACAATGAGATAAGAATGACAGATGGAAAAGAGAAAAGAAACAGGGAGAGGATAAACTTGGCAGAATTAGAATTGCACAGAAAATATGGAAAGAAAGGACGATAGCAAAAATAAAAATGCAAAAAAACAAAGTGATGGATTAACACAAAAGGAAGTAAAAAAAAAAAGCCGGTAGGTTTTGTTAAGGCATAAATGGGAGTAATGAAGGCGGGAATGCAGCAGGGCAGAGATGCAAAAAAGCATAGAGTTGTTGTTACCCTCACTGGGCAGCTGAGAAGGTTGAGGGTTTGGGGGCACATACTGTAAGAATGTGGGCACTAATATGTGCAGAAAACACACACACACACGCACACACACGCGCACACACACACACACACACACACACACCTCCCTATGGACCACCTCTCCGTTTACACCAGACACATAAAGCATGACATACTGTTTGCTGCAGAGCTCACCAATAAAATATAACACTAGTGTAAGCTTTGCTGGAATGCAAAAGGAGAACGCTGGAATAAAGTGTCACCACAGAAAACTCTGCTCATGTCGGAGCCAAGCACACTACAGCAGCACTAGAGATCAAAACTGTCCTATAGACAAACCAAACTGTCATGAAAAAAGCAGTGACTGACAATGTCTGATTCTTAGGGAAAATAAGATTTTACGGTTTGTTTTCTGATTTCACTGAATCGTGTCTGGGTTTGCAGAGCAAACATGGGCTACACTGTATATTCTGCTCGCTAGATTATTGCTCTAGCTGCCAGGGAGCAGCACAGGCAGTCGAAGTCTTACAAGTCCTAACAGCTATTTTCCAGTCAACTGCAATGATTTTAAGTCTCTCACTGCTGCTTTTATCTGAGTCCACCACTTACACTGAAGAACAGTTTACAGTCTGTCAGTACCTTGAGATTAAAACTGAAGCTTTCTTGAGTTTCCCCCCTTCCTGAATTGTGAAATTTCCTTTGGACAGGGAATGAAATCTCATACCCAAATGGCTCCCCCGCGAAGGACACTGACCATCTGTGTTATCAGCTAGAGCTCGATATGAAACACCTTCCACTATTGAAAAACCCTGTAACATCAAAAGGACAGAAGGGAGGAGAAATTCCTAACGGAATGAAAAAAGCACGTTCAAAGTGAACAGCGTTTGTTAGCCATGTTCAGTATTAGGCCAGCACGTGTGTGTCTGTGCGCGTGCGCGTGTGTGTGTGTGTGTTTGAGCTCTGTCATTGCGATGATTGCTCCTGGTTGGCGACACAAGAACGAACGAATGATGACAAGATTTCAATCTGGATACCGGATGTGAGCATCATAACAGACCCTACGTTTTACCTCAAGCAGTTGCAGCCAGCCAGCCAGCCAGCCAGTAAGTCATACTCGCCGGAAAAAAAACAGCCACTCTAAGAAACACTTTTACTGCACGGAGGGCCGAATAAGTGGCGCAATGTCAGCAGATTAACAGAACGCCTATATTTGTCATTGGATAGGTTAAAATAAAGAGCACTGCCTCCACTGAGCATCAGGAGTTACAAAAGTTAGAAAACACACAGGGTTTGCTTAATTTAAGGAAGTCAGAGCAACACGGAGCAGAGAAGCCGGCACAGAACAGCAAGCAAGGTCCCATCATGACGTTACAATGTGGACACAACCACAGTGCCCACAGAAACCAAAATGATTCAGCAAGGTTGCATTAGGTATGCAGGAAGATGCATTAAAGCGAATACAGTCCACAACGGTTTATTCTGCTAACTTCACTCCTCTTCCCTTCTTGCATCTGCTCATTTTCCATTTCTCCTCCACACTTAAGCTGTCACGTTAAGATGGAGAGGGATTGGGACAGCTAACATCTTCCTTAAGCACCATGAGTGTCACCACAATTTCAAAAGCAGATATAGTACTAGACATCTTTGGTTATATCATAGGAATTATTGCGAAGATTTTTCCCCACAAAACATATACTTACACAACACATCACCTATTCCCCTTCACTAACGCTTTCGAAACCCAAACTCTTTTTCCCGCTGCTCTTTTTCTAAGCTGCCAACACACGGACCAGATGTGCAAATGTTTCTCCATGTTGCTATTCAAGTCCTGTTCCAAGAGAAAGGCAGAGTGAGGGGAGAGGAATATTTGACTTCACTCCACGGGAGACCAGTTTCATAAATTTTGGCGGCTACACAACGGTGAAAAAGGTAGCTTGGCTTGCTCGGCCGAGGGAGAATGTTGACGGCATACCAAACAACATGATCCTAATGAGTTGGAAAATCCCTGGCCCTCCAGAGGACTGTCCAGATGCTACCGTCATGAGAAACGCTACTGTTTTATTGAATTCAGGCTCCCCTCCCTTTCTTTAACAAGGGGCAAAATTTATTATTTGACCATTAAGGCATCCTAGGCGACATGAAGCGTAAAACCGTTTCAGAGTTAATTTGCCCTTGGCTGCAGGTCTAGTACCCCACACTGGGCACATGACAAGTTGATCTTTGTGCCAAAGTGTCTTGTGTGAATGTGTATTTTCAGAGACCTACAGTTTGGATATGTGCTTGTACCCGTGGTAGAGGCTCTGCAGCTCAGGTTGACTTGTTTTGGGATGATAGTCTGGCACATGATGTGCTGAGCCCTGAGAAATAACTGTAAAACTTTTCATAGGAGAGTCAAATCACTTTAACTTAAGCCAGGTCCATATATCTCTCTTGACAATTTACTGGTACTGAGAAACAAGCTTTATTTTATGGAGAGCTAAACAAACAAAGCACAGTAAATGTACTTTATGAGAAAAATGATATTTCAGTAAATCAAAACTACAATGACGAACGCATTAACGACTAATACAATAGTCTAAAAGAGACCAGATGAGCAATGTGATGCATCTTGCTCTTTGTTCTATGACTTCTCATGGTTTAAATACAGAGTCGCTAAAGGACACATTAATCTTCTGTGTGGGTAATTTAGTTATTTTGCCAAGTGACTGAGTTGCCATTGCAGACTTATAATGGCTACCCTACAGTAACGACTGCATTACGAAAACAACTGTAAAAACACAAAGTCATGTCATGCTAACCAATTGCATACACAAGGACTGCATAAACAGCCTGTGCTCCTCTATAGCCCTTCTTGCACTGAGATTGTTTAAAACCGCCATAACGCAGGCCGTTCTTTACACTGCCCTTCTTTTTTTAAATTGGACAAAACGTCAGCGGCAAAAATGCCACCCCTACTGTGTGCTTTTAGATAGCATGCAGGGGTTCTACAAGCAAAAGAGGTGTGACATGTAAAACAGCAGCGTCTGCATGTAATGTGACATTATACATCTACGTTGGAAGGCGGTTTGAAACAATGGAATAACAAGGGAATGACGACCATTTACTGTCCCTGTTAAATGCCTGCTGACCTCATCTTCTGCTCAGAGAGTAGGGAGGTCCTGGACCTCTCCAAATTTGCAGGTATTTTCGGTCACTGTTCTTCTTCTTCTATACATACACACCCTGTCTCGTCCTGTCGCCTCTTCGTCTCACTTAGACTATGATTTCGTCTCTGTTACTAACTATACTGGAGGCAGTGAATTCCATCTTTGTACCTTTTGTACAGAATGGCAAGGCTGAGTAAAGAGTCCCGCCTTGGACAGGCTGTGAAAAAGCTTGCTTTCTCTTCACTCACACAGTCACTTGTCTGTTGGATGGAGATCCAAAGCACAACAAAACAGCATGTTGCTAGTGGAAAGGTCAGGTGTCATTTCACTAACATATTCACAAGAAATAGAAAGATAATTCGCATAATCTGAATGCAGCGAAGATACGGGGAAAGTGAATGGATCATGCTCTCTCCTCTATCCTCTGATTGAGTTTTTTCTTTCAAACAATTCTTAAAAAGCCCGACGGATCTACTGTAGCTGCTCAGAGATCACCAGGAAAAGACTTACATCATTACCAGGTGAGGTATCAGAAATTCACAAAACAGGATTATTGTGTACAAAGTATTTCCTGTGATAGAACATGTTCAGTTAGTTTGATATGGTCTATTGTAGAGCGTGGTCTTTACCTGGAGCTTTGTACACCTCGTTGAGCAGGCTTTCACTTAGTGTCAATGGGGCACCGCTGACAACGCTGTGGGTCCAGCTCTGACAAATTGCTTGAAGCAAAAGCGTCTGGGCCCTTGTTGCCTGTACAGTGAAGTGGGGAAGCTCAAAAATACACTCTGTGGTGGGGACTGAAGATCTTTTGCTCCTGTAAGAGAGGGACATGAGACAAAGAAAGACAGGGTTAGATGAAAGATAGTACATGAGGAGAAAAGAGACGTAGAGAGTCAGGATATAGTGACAGTAATAAATGAAAGAATGGAGAGTCGCACATAAACGCCAACATATACTTAATGAAATAGACACCAGTGGAAACAAATGGCTCACGACTTCCACAAATCCATCAATATCACAACACAATATATAACAGCTCATTGATAGCAGAAGTAGCCAAATAGGTATAACTACATTCCAACAGCAAACTGAAGAAATACCAAATGCAGGCCAAGCTTTCCTTAGTTACTTGGCAGGTTGGCGTAGTTGCCGCCGACCCTTCTCTCCTCTCCGTCAAAACTGTGATGATGATTTATGTGAAGAGATGTACAGCCCAGAAACCTGACCCTGAAAAGAATCTTTACGCATTTAACATTTCATCTGTCTCCAAGAGTGTGGTGAAAGAGAGTTTGTGTGAGTGTGAGTGTGTGTGTGTGTGTGTGCATGCGCGTGTGTGTGAGTGTGAGAGTGTGTGTGTGTGTGTGTGTGTGTGTGTGTGTGTGTGTGACAAGCTGATGAGTTGAGTGTTCAGGGGGATGAGGTAACAGCACAGTCAGAGGGAGTCCTCCAGGCCCCTGTCCATCACACCCTCAGTGGACCGTGCTCTCATTTATCATCTGACACACATGCGTGTACACACACGCAGAAAACACCCACGTACACACTTTTTTTAATCTGTTCTTCAATTCCTCCTTTGTAGTATCCGAGTCACTGTCTCCCCTGTTCACTCTGTAATCACTCCGTCAAAGGCTAACACATTCTAAGGCACTCCAGATTCCACACACGTAAACATCTTGACACACATACATAGCCCTTCAAATCTCTGAATCAGGTCTCTGAGCTCGTCTTCTATCCAGGCTGTGAAGTCATGGCTCCTCCTTAAGATCCCATCCCTGACATCAGCAACAGCAGGAGGAGGGATTCCCCAGCTCACACACACCAACCGAGGTATGGCATTACACACTGCTGAGAGTGATTGAGCACTTGTCATTATCACAACTACTGATTTCTATCCTTCATATCTCACTCTCCCTCCCTTTGTCCCTCGCTCCCTCTAAGTCCCCAGGAACCTCAGTTCACTGGAAAAACGCCAAGGGAGTCTGAACTAAACACTTCAAAACGAGCCTGTTTGGTTCCACTCCTGTTTTTCTCTCTTCTGTTCTGCGAGGTTCTCCTGATGGGTTTTTCTGATCTGGCAATGACCCATGCCTGGATACACATCTATCTACCTTGTTGGGGTGTGTGTGTGTGTGTGCAGGCACATGTGCTCGCTTGACTACATATTGTAATGGAAGCAAAGACACGTTGCCCTCTTTGCGGCGCTTTTAGTGAAAATAGAACCGTGACTAATTCCAGAGATGGCTGTGGTGTGTCAGGAACGAGCATCACAGTTCATTTAATCACACATCCATTTTGGTCTGGTCCCAGTTCAGAGTGTGGGATATGTCACGGGGTCTCTCCCTCCGCTCAGCAGCTCTGCAATCGTTTAACTCCTCTGCTTCCCTCCCTCTCCGTCTCTCTGTGTCTCTTTATCTTTCCTTTTATTCTGCTCCTGGGTGGTTCGGCAGGATGACATGAGCTGTTAGCTGCACACAGGCAGACCCAGAGTTCTAAACCGCCTGCTGTCTCAGGGGGGACTACTATGAGACCAAAAGTGAGAGAGAGTTTGATAAAGAGAGATGTAAGAGTACAGAAAAAACAAAGGCAGAAGGAGAGAGAAACTCCAAACCTGACAGGGTCAATGAGTTTACCTCGACAGTGCATATACATATTTTCTATTGGCTGGCAACATATGGCGCATTTGGCACCACTGTGAACCATGCAATCTCATGCTCCTCTACTATTAGAAATCACCACTGTTCCATACTATACAGCGAGACATCAATCAAACTGATTTTCATGTGTTTTTGGGTGCTCGAACGCTTTCATGCCTGTGTGTGCGTGTGTGCGAGCGTGCGTGCGTGTACATGTAGCGAGATGTTGCTGCTGAACAAAAGAAAGTGAAGGCAACCCGGCAACAACAATGTCCCCACATGCAGAGCAAATGTGCCTGCAAAGCCACTTCAATGGGAGGACTGGCAAAGGATGAAAGTTTGTTGGCTTATTCGAGTGTTTATAGCGTTTCAGGGGAGCTGTCATGTGCATGTGGTCGTCTAAAACTGTAATTATGCACCTGTTTTTATTATATTATGCCCAATTCTTTGCAAACAGCAACTTGGATCTTGGAGCTAAATGAGAAGCAGAAACTCTCATTAGGGTGTTTTGGGAATGCTGGATGTGAGGACAGCCAGACACTCATCGGATTTCATTAAGTAGCTGGCACAGCCAGTGTTTCTTGCTGCAACATGGTAAACAGCTTTCTGGCAGTCAGCTCATTCACTGTTACCACAGGCCTTGAAGGAAACAAAAGTATCCAAGAGGTAAAAATAGCAGTCCTAATACCTGCACCATCAACAGCGGTAACAAATGACTACAATAAAACATATCTTAAAACGTGAAACATATGCATGGGGCAACTCACAAAATACAGTTTACTGCTATAGAGCACAATCCATATTATAAACGGAGTCAATAGCCTGGGGAGCAAAACTCATTACAGCATTCTTCTACTCATAACGTGTAGACCCACCAGAAGTGGGCCCACAACCCATTTTGGATCCTGACTCCTAATTTAAGAAATCAGGTCCTTGGCTTGAACTTCAGTGCCTCATTGAATAGGCTGTCTCTGACCTCACAGTAGTCCTTTAAGTCAATAACTTTTTTTATTAAAACACAGAGGCCACCAGGAGTATGTTAAAAGGAAATCAAAATTAGTCAGGAGCTATGAAAAATAAGGTGTTTCAATTTCAGCCAATGAAATATGCTTTCCTCTGGTGTATTTCAACAACATTAGGCCTCATTTCCCGACCTGTCCCCTGTTGGAGCTGTGACTGAGTGACGAAGAACTAGACCGGGGCTAGGACAGGCAAGTTGGCTGACTTGCTGACTGCTTGGCCGGGTAACTGCCCGGCTGGCACAAATTCTTTCTGTCCTGTGTCCCTGTCAAAATCAGGCAGAACAGGGCACGGTGTTGTGCAGGGGGTGAGTCAGAGTCATGAGCACCATACCAGCTGTGGTGCTCTTTGCCTAGACTGTTTCCTCTGTGTACATGCTCTAATGCAGACATAAAGCAGGGACAGCAAATTATTTTTAGTCATTAAAATGAATGAGTGAAATTTAACAGGGAGTTGACTTCACAGAGGACCCTCACAAAATATTTTTTGTTAGCTACAAAGATTGGCTCAGAGTCATCTAGTGACATTATGCCATTACTAGTATAAGGTATCACTCCCTATGCCGAGGCTTCCATTTAAACAGCCTCTAGTTCACGCCATGTCTGTACCAATCCTTTTCACATCATAATAGCTGAGATCCATTCGGACCATTGGTTCTCAGGCTAATCAGCTTCCTGGTCTGGTCTGACTGTGGTCACAACTATATTTAGACAAATACAGCTGGGGCTCTAGCTACCAGGCTGCGATTTCTGCTTTAAAGAGGCCACACACAGGCACAGAAATGCACATACACACATTTTAGACACACAGAAAAAAATGCCAACACCTGCACAGACATAAATAAATGAATGTTTGCCAATATGCACATGCCAACAAATACGCTGTCACAACATCACACGTGTATACACACCTGTATATACACAAAAAAAAAACAATAATAGCAGGTTGGTCAGCCAGAGCACAATCAGCAGCAGTAATGAGGCAACAGCTGACAAGAGGCCTGCTTCTCTAACAGCCTGGAACTGGAACAATTCTAAAAGTAGCTGCCAATACTGAGAGGTCTGACAAGAACGGTCTTGCTATATGTGTGTGCATGTAAAACATGCTAAGCATATGTAATAGTCAAAGGACGTATCTTTTGCAAACTGAACAAAAGGGGAGAGAAAAGGAAAATATGATCGTACCACAAAGAAAACACAAACAAAAATGAGGGGAAAACAAGCAAGCATAGCCATGAGAAGGATAGAGACCACAAGCATGCAGGTCATATGTTATTCTCCAGGTAAAATAATACCTAACATGGGGAGTCTCATTAAAAAAGCCATTTGGAAAAGGTCCAGTACAAACTCAAACTCACAGGAGTAGCAGAACTGGTAGGTTGTTGCTTTGTACTTTTACAGACAAGAATAAATGTAGCCTAATTAAAGAAGGCTGTTGGGGGATGTGGCTGTGTGTACATACAGCTAAGTGAGTCTATGTTGCATACTTGTAGATGTCCATTAATGTGTTGAAATCTGCACATGTTGGCATTAGTGTAAATGTTCTGAAAGAGGACAATACTGAGAAAGCAAGCGTATATGCCTGAACAGCACAGCCAAATGTGGTCCAGCAAATTCTTTTTTTAAGATCAGCATCTTGCCGTGATTGAGGGAATATCGCCAAGAGCAGCTGGTCCTAATGGTTTACACAGTGTCCCAGAATACAAGCTTGGAACTTGTGCACACTTTCCAGAATGTTCATTTTTGTTATTACTCATATCCTGTACAGTACTAAACACAAGTCCCCTCACTCTTTCCAAAATAAAGTGACACAGACAGCTGTGGGGGCCGGGAGGTGGGCGTGAGATGTGAAGCAAGGTGTCTGCACCATCAATGGACCACAGAGAATGAAGGAGGCCCACTCACACAAACACGCAATCCCTGAAACAGGTGGATTATGTCTGTAAAGCTAAATGGGTAATTTCACATAAACTGAAACATGATACTCCAATGAACTGTCAAAAGTTAGAAGTTGGTGGAAGTTCTCAAAATGATCACGCAGACTAGATTCAAGTCAGTAAAACAAACAAAAAGTCAACAAAGCAGTCAATCACTTTCGACTTGCCTCACAATGTGCTACTTTCTCTTGACTTAAACTTATCTACAGTCCACAGCAACGACAATGTAATCCATTATGGGCTGACATATTTGTCTGATAGATGCAACAGATAGCCACCGTCTTGAGACACGTGATAAGTTATCTGAGGTTTCTACAAATCCTTCACTGTCACACCCTACCTTAATTAACCAACACAAACATTCCCAAACTCAAGCAGTCAACAAAACCCTCTACCGCTATTGCTTCTTCGGAGGGAATCAGGCTGAAACTGGAGGGAAAGGGAAGACTGACAGCTTGCACCTTTTTTTTCCTTTACGGTGCAGATTGATTTAAAGTATTGCAGAATTCCCCATCTTTCCAAGCCAAGGTCACTGACCCCTCTTGAAAATAACCAGAGTGAGTTATGGGCTGCTCTCAAGTCCCCTCTTTTATCTACAAAAGACTTGCTACAGTCTCTTGCAAAGCCTCCAAATGAACATTATAAATCATGCAAGCACTTCATGCTGAACAATAACACCTAAGTGGCTGAATTAGGAGATGGGGAAACTTATCATTTTACCACCTGGATGTCAGTTGGGAGAAGAAGAAGACAAAGACGAAGGCGAGGAGGAAGAAGTAGAAGAGGAGGAAGAAGAAGAAGAAGAGGAAGAAGAAAAGGAAAAGGATGAAAAAAAGAATGTACATTTCCTGGCTGCCACAGCAGAGCATGTGTCCCATGTACAGAGGCTGTGTCCTCACTGTAGTGGCCATGAGTTCGAGTCCGACCTGCGGCTCGCTGCTACACTACATGTCGTTCCCCCCTTCTCTCTCATCCCATTTCCTGTCAAGCTGTCCTATCAAATAGAGTGACGAAAGGCCAAAAGACGAAAAAAACAATGTACATTTCCTGTTCTATAAAAGCATCACAATAACTGCCAGCCATCTTTTATTGACACAATATATTTTAATTCAGCTCAAATCACACCATAATACTGAATTGACATTTCTCATTTTATCTCTCAACTACAATCTGTGGTGACATCCATCCTCTAACCTAACCAAACTCTTTAAAGCCTCTGTGTTGGATCTGGGTATGAGTTAGGGGGAGGCAGGGACTGTAATTGTGGCCGCAGCTCAAGGTTTTGTGGTTCCCCAAGGTCAAAGGTGTTCCATGTGTGCATTTCTCAATCATCGGCCCTTAACAGCCCAAACTATTCAGAGAAAGAAACACTCCACTCTCTCTTTCTTTCACACACATACATACACACGGCCCTCCCCTTCCTCCCATCTGGAGGACCCCTGACCCAAAAGAGAGAGAGAGAGAGAAAGAGACACACAAACGCACGCACTCACACACGCACACACACACGCGCGCACACACACACACACACACAGATCCTTCTCAGGAGAGGGCTTCATTACACAGGGATTACTAAAAGAAATGTTTTAATCAAGTTGTGCAGACAGCTGCAGACCGCAAGGCGAGAAAATGGCAATGACGTGGTTCATCAGGCGTTAAAGGAAAACACATCAAGAGGCCTGTGTATGTGTGTGGGTATAATGGTGCGTCCGTGTGTGCACGTAGCTTCCTGACTCTGTCCAACATGTCCAGCTGTGGAGGACCTGCGGTTCCTTATAAGGACACACAAAGATAGAAGACCTCTGACCAGAGACTACAGACCTAATATCACATTTATACTTTTAGATCTTGCTGCAAACTTTTGCTCGTCCCGTTGCCATAGCAACAAAAGCAGCATTCAACGGAAGCACCGGCTGCCGTTTATTTTGATCCAGACTAGTTGTCCTCAGTGTTATTCTCTCAAGGCCTTTGACCTTCATGCAGATGGTCATTAAAGATAAGAAAATGGACTCCAGTGAGGTCCAGTGAGGAAGTTAAAAAAATCTTTTTTTCATGGTGACACCAATTGTTTAGCAGTGAAAAATGGATGGGCTTGGTTCTGGGAAGCGATGGAGCAGTACTGAGGCCTGGTGGGGAGGAGAGGACAGTGGAATGCACACCACAGTAGATGATAATCCACTCAGAGCTGATAATCCATCTACCCTTCCCTATTTCCCACTGTTTTCCCTCCCTCAAGCTTCAGCTCCTCAGATGACTAATTCAGGCATTAATGGAGTCTTTCAGTCAACTGAAAACATCTACAGCTGCTCCTGAATTCCCGATCTTGGCTCAGGTCTGTACATCCAAACACATCTCATGGTATAGTTAAAAATTCAATGGATATTCTTGGATTGCAAGAATACTGACTCTTGAAAACATTACAGCCTATAATATACACTTGAGTTGAGAGTTGAAACCCATGTTGATTTAAGCTACCAAATGACACTTGTAATCATAAGGGCAAGTAAACAGCTTTGACAGCAGAGCAACTATGGTTTCTGTAGCACTGACTGTCTGAATGCTAAAAGAAAGGCATGGAAGCTTCCTTCAGAACTGAGACGTCAATCAGTGAGTGCACCAGCCTTGCATTCGCTGATGCAATTTCCTTAACACAAGGCTCCTCAATACGGCCATTGATCCCTGTCAGCCATAAAACCAAATAAAACTGTCTGACACCAGATGTAGAGGAGAAGAAAAAAAGTCCTCATGACAAAGTTGGCCAAAAGACTTTATAGAATGTGCCACACGGAATATGATGTTTTACCTTACAGCTCGCAATCCTTTGCACTCCCGAACATCGGAGCGAAAAGTGGAACAATATTACATCATATGCCATTCCGGGCTTTTAATACACACCTGTTAATACATAAAGCCTACTTGTTGCAGTGTGTGCCTACATCCCTTCAGCTTCATCATGTGAAAACATTTTCTCTCTCCAAACATTACCATGTTTCTTTAAGAACAGGGAAGGGCCTAGTTCATGCGTTCAACTAAATGAATTCCCTGCTGCACTTAAGGCCTCCGAACCGCAACTCAGTGCAGAGCATGACCACAGCAACCACACGTTGATTTAAGGTCATTCAATTATCCATCCCCGTAACAGCTCTCAGTAACTTTAACCCTGCCTCTACAGACATCTCAGTTAAGACCTTGATGAGTAATACAAGTGATTACTTCATTACAAAAGAAGCACGAATCAAAGTTTGGTTTAGGGGCACAACAGTTGACGCAGAAGCTGCCTGTGTGACATCATTCGCAAGATCTCTGTCATAAGTCATATAAATGTATACTCAGTGCACAGAAATTGACTTTTCCATCCAACTGCCACTCCCAAATCAGTTTTCATCAGCCAAAATGATTATTCCAATTCCACTTGTTAATGATATTACCTGCCAAAATGGCGAGTAGACAAATGTAACAGCCACAGTCAATGTTCCCGCCAGTGAATGCTGTTCATGTACATTTGCTGAATTTGACTTGGATCTCTATGGCTCACCACTGAAGGACACAGAAAGCATTTGTACTCCTGTTCTTGGCTGTGCTTGGAGACATAGACCAGGAGCAGCTTGCTATGACTAACTATGAACAGGGGTAATGGGGCATTACAATCACACCAGAAGCCTCATGCCTCAGATGCCTCAAGCAGCATTCATAAATCACAACATGAGCTAATCTAAAGTCTAGACTACTGGTCCAGACATAGTAAAGGACTTCTCAACTTGACATAAAAAAATCCAACAGGTAGTGCTAAAAACTGACCTAATCATTGACACTCTAATAGAGTTAGATCAATAATTAGATATCAAGGGAGAGCCAACATTCTTTTCTATTCAGAAATGTTTGCAAGGCAAGTCAGTGTTTGGGGCTATATAACATGCACCTGTAATGCCACAAGCTTTGAGAAATTATCCCCTCAGAAATAGCTGAGCGAGGAATAGGGGCTGCTAAAAACGCCACATAAAAGCTGGCATGGGGCTGAATTACGACCTGCAATGTGACGAGCCACACTGGGCTGCTGCTGGTTTGTTGGTTGGTTGGTTGGTGGGCCCCAGCCTTGGCCTGCCTCCATATGCTGCTGCCGTCAGGTGGCCCTGTATAAGGAATATTATATGGTGTGAGCCTAAGTGTGTGCGTGCATGAGTGAGAGAGTGAGGTTAGGTTTTGGTGAGATCGTTGCAGGTGGCACTTCTAACATCCCCTCGTTACTGCCACCTTCCAGCCCCACAGTTTTTTTGTTTTTTTTTTTGCAGGCACCGATTTTATCTGGGATAACTGGTTTCACAGCCAGACCAATTGAAACTCTCAGTAGAGTCGCTGTGAAGTTGGCGGCCCCATACAGTGCCTTTCATTAGGGATAAGTACAGCCTGATGCCTCTCAGCTGCATTTTAATTCACTGGGAGTGAAAGTTCATTTCAGAGGATTTTGGTTTTTTGGCTGACCAAATTATCTGACTGCTTGGCTAGCATGGTGGTAGAGGAAACTCTGATATTTTATTATTTTTCAATAGCTATCTTAGCTAGTACATTTCTAGGTAAAAGCCCCTTTTAGCATGTAGTCCTTCATATCAGAGTTAGCAGTATTATTTTTAACTATCTCAGTGTCTCAGTTGGTGCCTTCTAACCTAAGATCTAGCGACAGTGATCAAATGGCCCTGAGCTTACAGTTTAACAACAGCTAACACTAACTTTTAGTTATATATTAGCCATAGTGATACCTGGACACAATGTCACAGAGTGTCAGTCCGGATAATCCACTTTATTATACAACCAAATTATACATTTCAGTTGGTTGGGCAGTTTCCAACCTCTAAAGTTTATTCCACAAATCTTCACGCAGACACAACATGAGTTTCATTACATAATTTGAGGTGCTTTTAACTAAGGCCAGGAGGTTAACACATTACAGCTGTGCTAAGGTACCCTTACAAGGGCATTTTAGGGAATGTTGGTAGAGAAGGTTTCATGAGCCACCCTCGCTTACTCCAACATGGAAACACTTATATTGCCAACTTTCCAGTGATTAAAAAGAAGAGATTGCTGTCAGAGGCTTTTCAATATATTAGTTTGTGGTGGGTGAACTTTTCAATTCATCAAAAATGCCAAATGGGAAAATACAAGGTCAGAGTCTGCAATTGCTCTGGAGCAATTAACCTTTCTTAAAATGTAGTTATGCCTGAAAAGGGGGAAAAAAGACATTTCAGTCTAATTGGATACATCCAAGGACTCACACACAATACTAAATGCCCAGGAAAAGACTGGCAGAGAGAAGATGTTAAGGCAGTGTACTTTCCCCATGAAAGCCCCATGCTGCCCACTGTGAGAAGCTGGAGCCTTTGTGGTGAGACTGAAGGAAACATGAGCTACAGTACACACTGTGAGCCAACTCATCAGGAGAGGTGCTGGGTCTTCACAAACGCCCAGTGCCTCTCCAAATCCCCCATGATCACCTGGCAGTCATATATACGATTGCTTAAGCATGAGCTGGCTGCACAATGACAAACACAAGCGAGGGATTCAAAATGTGTGCGTATGACATCACCTTCTATACTTTGCTACTCCAAGCTACTCTTCTCTCCTGTCAGTCACCATTTACTTTTAATAGAGTCCAGAGGGGGACAAATCTAAAGCTACCTTTTATATTTGTAATGGAAAAGCTGATCCAAGACTCTGCATAACAAAACTACTGACCGACAAAGAAACTGAGACAGCTCTTTCTCTCAGACTACTCTCTCATTGGCATGCTCCTACACCTTCACTAAGGTCTCATGCTTTCCACTTTCTTTTTATATTTCCTTTAAACTTCAAAAGCTTGTGCAGCTCTGCTCAGTGTCTGCTCAGAGAACAGAACATCTTGGAAAGGGGTGTTGTTGGAGTTACATCAGCGCTGAGGAGCAGTCCCAAAACAAACATCAATACAGTCAAATTAAATGCTACCACCTGGTGGAGTGCATCTTTTGGCTTCCTTCAATGTGTCACTCAAATTTAGGAGAGGAACTGTCTGTCTGACCGTGCATCTGTCAGCCATTGTTCAAACACATTGAGAATTAAGTCAGCTCAAGTTAAAATGTGCACTTAGTCTTTCATCTCACTGTCCATCCAGGACCTTTTCCAGTCTTTAAACTCACTAACCAAAATTGTGCCTAACCATAGCAGACGACATAAGCAGAAAAGGAAACAAATGTATATATCAATATTCACTTATTAGCATTGCTGATTGTGAGCCAACCCCTTCCGATACTCTTCTATTTATTCTCTGTCAAACCTGTTCATCATCATTCTTCCAGGAGCAAACTGTCAGGTTGTGTTAATAAGATTTTGACTGTAGCAACACACAGGTCAGGAAGCAAGACAGTCATACCTCCAGCTGAGACAGAAAGGGTCAAATACGAGTCACATCAAGCCTGAACTGGCAGGTTCAGAACTCATAACCCCGCGCAATACACCCTGTCCCATTGTGATCTACAGGAAAGAGTCTGACAAGGAAACAAACAGGCAACTGTTAGAAAATGCTAGAAGTGCTTCTAACCTGTCCAAGTGTCGGAAACATTTGGAGGAATGAGGAAAAGTAGATGGAGTGGAAATAATCCTGTTAAGGCCAGTACAATTATCTTGGGCATTGCGTGTTGATGTGTTTTGAGGCATGACCGCAATACCATCACAAAGTCTAACATCTATTCAGATAATGCCAAGATAAGGAACTGCTAGTGCACACTGTTACTGGACCTGTATATACTGTATTCCATCAAAGGGTTGATACAACAAAGAATAACAGAGTATTTTCTTAATGTGTCAGGAGACTCTGTGAGAGGTTGTCAGTGTTATTTCTCAGACAGGTCTGGGCTGAAAGAAAAGCCATGGGGGGGCATTGATCTAGAAGCCTCTCTGGAGATGAGAAACATCTAGTGATTGTCAGAGAGAAAAATAACATCCGTTTTACATCTGAATCCACTATTTGAGGCAGGCAAGGCAGAAAGGGGGGGAGCCGGAGATCAAACAAGCAGCTAGCAGTCTCTTATTGGGAGCAGAAAGCACAGGGAATCAGGTTCTGTCTACAGACACACTCACACACCACAATGAATGAGGGCCTTGTGTGTCCCTATGTGGTCAGCTAACCACTGTACAGTAGATACAATGTTTGCCTGGAGAAGAAGTCAGGAAAAGTCAAAACCATCTGCAGCTCCTTGACATGTTTAAATCTAAACTAATGGGGGGAAAACGATTCCCAAGCTAGTCTCACACAGGTTTCCTGCTTTAACAGGCACTCTGACTGCAAGGTGTGAGAGAGAGGGCACAAGGTGTGTGTGTGTGTGTGTGTGTGTGTGTGTGTGTGTGTGTGTGTTTGTGTGTGTGTGTGTGTGTGTGTGTGCATGTGCTTGCGTTACTCTCTAGCAGTAAAAAGAAAAAGATCCATACATT
>OMLP01007873.1:7860-25367 GCA_900302685.1 Spondyliosoma cantharus | reverse complement strand
CAAGGCTGTTCAACTGTGTCTGAAAAAAATGTTTTGTAGGCCGGGGCATCTCTGTAGCACCACAACGCTTATTTTCTAATGGTATGTTGTCACACAATTTACCTTGATTGTCTTAAAATTTGCCTTAAAATTTACACTTGACCATATTGCAATTTCAATAATATTTTGTTAAACTGTGCAGCCGTACTCATCAATTTATTTTGAATACATAAGAGAAAAAGTGCAAGAAGAGACAGTCGTGTTCATCACAACATTTTCAATTATAAAAGTAAAGCCAAGCTCCATGACTTTTAACACTTCACACGGAGATCCACACAGGAAACCTTTTATGAGAACATTCATCCTTTACAGTCGTCGTTCTTTTCTCGTCTCCCCCTTCATTCATACTCCACTTCATCCATCTTCCCAAGTTTTTGTCTCATCCCTCTTCCATGCAGTCCATTTACACTTTTTCCCATCATCATGTCTTCCTCTCAACGCATCTTCTACCCTCTCTACAATTCTATTTCCTCCATTCTGTCTTCAGTGTTGCTGTCTGCACAAAATTAGACACTGGGGTGTTGACAAGTGCAGTGTCTTTCCCTTTTTATTTCTCCTTGCTCTATTTCATTTTCTTTGCATTTTGATAGCTTCAACATTTAAAGACTCTCAATCAATTTCTTGGTAAGCTCTCTCAAATCCTACATTTGTCCAACTGTTCCATCTCTGAACACTAACTCCTGTCCTTCTTGTCCTCTCTTCACCTCTCTAGGGGACATCCCAAATGAGTCATTCACTGTCTGGTACAAAGACTGCGGATATAGCAAATTTGTGTTTTCATCCCTTTACACAGCGTTGTCTTATATTCCTATCCTTTGTTTTCCAAACTGTTTTCCAAACTGACCGCTGGAGAAGTGGTTCATCCATCACTTTAAATACATTTTGATGCACTGCCAGCAGAAGGCTACAGTCCTCTTAATAAAATAGAATACTTGCTCCTATGAGCACAAACTCACACACATAGACAAACACACTGTATACAGACAGCCAAACACACATATAAACATTAAAAACTAAGTAACTGAGGGTGATTATTACCTATAATGCCACCCACAGGTGCTTGCAGAATGTAAAACATATGTCCAGTTATTGTAGTTTTGTAGCTTAACCATCACACAACGACATGTACATTGCATATGCAGTGCCAACTTCTAGGCATGTGTTGACCTTAATCATCTTGTGCTGTGAGTAAAAACCTCAATCAAAATGTTAAATTGTACAATGCCTGGCCTGGATCTCTCAAAATGGGTACACCAGTCCAGTGCTCAGCCTGTAGGGATTTTCTGCACAACATATTTATAAGCAACTTGACATTTGTACTGCAGACTGAAATAATTTTTGGAGGCCTTCTCAGCATGCGTTTGGAGCGCAAAGATTCACAGATGTTTACATGAACCAAACATCCAGAAATAATTTCCTCTGGAAGATCAAAATAATGTTTTCTGTTGTGTCAGCCCAAGAGCAGCAATTGCAGAAAGACAAAATATTTGGAGACAATTATTAGAAACCTTTAGTGTTGCGTCAGTCAATCAAACATGAACACAAAAATAAATAGACAATAGAAAAATTCAGATATTCATCAACTTAATTTCACTGGATATCACCATCACTTCAACCCCAAAGATTTTAAAAGGCAGTCAACTGCAGTTATCATTTTTCATCTAATAATCTAAGCTCACAAAGTAAACTCTACCTGCCCCTGGGCTCACTCAAATTTCCATTTATTTTACAAGTGCTGGAAACTCACCAGTATGCAGGCATCTGGATTAGCTTCCCATAGAGGGCAGTGCTGAAGGACGGAATGATGGGGATGAGAGGCAGGAAACCCCCTGTACTCTCCTGGCATGTCAAACCTGCCTGGAACCCAAACACCTGGGGTAAAGGAGGGAAAAAAAGAAAGAAAGTGTACAAGAGATGGGAGGCACCGTTAAGAGATATCCTGACGCTGAACTCTCAAGAATATTCATATACTTGATGTACATTAGAAAACTACAAGTTGTGTCTTTTTCCGGTAATAATTAAAATAATAAATAAATAAATAATAAAGCTATAATTTATTACAGTACATGGCAGGAGGGACGAAGCCACTGCACTGTGATTTAATGAGGATACGCATCACTGAGCTGGGAATACACAGCGTCACACTTAAATGTTTGTGGGTATTTGGTGCAGTTCATTAGCATTAGAATAAGTGTACATACTGTACAAACGTGACAATGAGAGTGTACAGAAAAGTTAGCAACAATCAAGGCTGCTGACTCACTCTGTTTATTATTACAAGAATTACAACAGCAACAAATAACACTCGTGCTTGCACACAAGCGACATCACAGCACACCTTACACAGTTCAGATTGATCAGGTCCAGATTGTACCGAGATTCTAACATCACTGGCCAGTAACATTAATCTATTTCTCGAAGGGGAGATTTTTGTCTTTTAGTAACAGCATGTCTCAAATTCATTTTCTCATTATCAAAGCTTCTGCCACACAATCAGACGCACACTGTACTGCAACGTCAAAATTTGCATACTCTGTAAAGTGAGCCTGGTGGATGAAGTCCTGTTTAATATTGGAGGTAGTGTATGATGGTTGGGCCCAGCTGTTCAACATGCAGCTGCTATATATTCACAGAGCAGGACTCATTCAATTCCAGCAAGTAAAGCTCCACCAAACCACATTGCGACGCAGATGGACCGAGAGCAGAGAGACAAAAGCTTGGATAAAACTAGAATGATAATTAACTGTCTTTTCCTATTACAAACATGAGTAGTATATCAAATTGGATTGTGTGACTGTCAGATACAGATGTAAACATAACAAAACCAGCTATCGAAATGTTTGAAATGTCAAGTTTTGCCATACAGCTACAGACTGATTCACGACAGGTTCTTCGAGGAGACCAGATTCGAAATTCCGTTCTCCTTCAGAAGCCTGAAGCAACTATTCATTCAAATGACCCAAGTTTGCAATTATGATTGATCTATTTACTTCTGTGACCTCCTTGTCAATCAAACAGGCTGACTTTGAGTTCTTGTCCACAACCATGGAAAAGTGAGACAATAGCTAACCACTACCTTCAAGACAGACACCTTAGCTTTGACTGCCAGTGTCAATAAAACACAGCTTAAGATAAGCCTTGGTTTATACCCGTTTCAAATCACTTCCTCAAGTGGGTGAATTGCGTCCAGGATGACCTCCACCCTGTCATGATCCCTGTGCCAAAATCCAGAGGTAGAATTAGTACCTTGGTAGATAGGGATACTGACTGGCTGATTGGTCAGAATGATCCTTGGCCACTGACCAGTTGACTGTTAACCCTGCAGTGACCCTGTGATAAGGACTACCAGCATGATGTCCAGCAAACATCCTGCCTTAAAAAAACATAGCCAGGCCATACCAGGCCCAACTGGGCCACCCCAGATTATTCCATATCTGTTATCCATGCTTGCTAAAAGGTGAATAAGATGGATTTTCTGAAGCTTGCATAGTTTTAAACATACTTCACGGGACCTTCAAGGAAACTAAGAATACACCTCTTTCTTTACAGTTTATTTATAGGTCAATATGAAATGCAAAGTGGGAGTCAAAAATGTACTTACTGCAGTCATCTGATATTCAATCAATTAATAAATGCAAACAATTTACGTAACAGCTATGTATACAAAACACGTACACTTTTTTGTAGAAAAGTATAACTGGCTATTTATACATTATAGACATAGCTTTACAACTTTTACATCTTCAACAAATGGAATGAGTAGTATGTAGAAATAAATATTCTCGCAGCTGAGTATTCTCAGTATTTTCAGAGCCATATCACTAGTGTCCCCACATCACCCTGAGGAACAGCTAAAATGTTCTAATATCACAATGTTACATACTAAGTAACTGCTTAATAAAATGGTCTTATCAAATTAAACAATCAATGTGATCAATGTGATTATAAATGTCTTCTCTGAAGAACCAAAATATTTTGTCTTAATCCCCATTTAGATGTGTCACTGTAATCAACACTGAGATTTGAGCTTTAAACTACCAGTCAAAACTATACAATCAATGCAGTAACAGGGGAATGCCACAGCGGCACAATACAAACCTGTAGGATTCTATCAATCTTGCTGGGAGAAAAAAGCCATGAAGTAGACCAGAGTTGGACTGGGGCTCATCAGGAAGCTTAGTGCTGAGATTTTTATGACCAGGTGAAAAGGTCATTAAAAGGGTCATTAAGGTTATTTCAGAGCAAAGACAAAGCTGTGGCCATGCGGTTGACCTGGCTGACTTCAGACTATAGTGTATAGAAACTGTATACTAAACTATACAAATTAGCAGATGTGTATTAAGTGTCGCTTAGAAAGTGAAATTAGAATTAGCTTTTAGCTTTCCAGGTGTTTTCCATTAGTTTGGCTTTCACTCTACCGTAGGTTTTCAACGTATATCATCAAATACCTGGTATAGTTCATGCTCATCTCTCTTTGATTCGTTCATTATATTTTCATTCATTAATTATCCATAACTGCTTATCCTCACACAGTCATGCGTTCGTTCGTGGAGCCAATCCTAGCTGACATTGAGCGAGTAGCGGCATACACCCTGGAAGTCACCTGGAAGGACAATTTAGAGTGACCGATGGACCTAACCTGCATGTTTTTGGACTGTAGGAGGAAGCCACAGTACCCGGACAGACCCCACGACAGAGGGAGAACATGCATACTCTGCACAAAAAGGCCCTGCCCCAGCTGGGTTTCGAACCAAGGGCCGTTTTGCTGTGAGGCAACAGTGCTAACCACTGCACCACCTTGCTGCCCTATTATCTGTCTTTAACTGCAAATAACTTTTTTTGATGAGAGAATCAATTTAGCTAACGTGAAACAAACCTGAAATATAAAGGTTTATACTGCAATCTACATTGTCTGATTTTCTGAATGGTTTCTCCGAGTAAAGATTGACATTTCGACAATTTAGTACATTGTAGAACATATGTCTTAGTAGATCAGACTGACCTATTTGGAAAAGTCAGGTGTCGATGTAAGATACACCTCTTATCTAGAAAACAACTCTTTTAAAAGCAGAATGGCAAGGTTCAGCGAAATTATTAGTGTTGTTGACTGTAAGTCCCAATGTTCTGTCTGCTGAAAGGACAGCTGGGATTTGAGTAGAATATTGTTGTGCTCACCTTAAGGTAGAAGTGTGCATAGCAGTGATGCAACAGGTTGTCAGATGGTTGGCTGAGACTGCTGACAGTGCTGACTAGCTCTGGAGCATACATGGGCACAGAGTGTTCAACATTCACCCTTTCCACCTGGAACTGCACAGCAGGTAGAGGGCGCAGCGGCTGAAACACTGGTACGTTGACCAGGCCCAGTGCAGTCTGGCAAGTTGAAGATAAAAAAGGGGGTGAAGGAAAACAAGTGAGGATTCATATCCATATGTGCATATCCAAATATCCTATTTTTACAGTCCAAAGTCAAGTTGTCCACATCAGTCTCCCTCATTTATCTGTAGGTTCACTCTTTGATGAGTTGTTACATTTCAATTAAATCTAAATGTGTGACTTAAATTATGTATGTATTATGTATGTATGTGAATAATGGCTGGATTAGATGTTCGAATTTAACTTTTTACTTACTTTTACTGTTTTGTCACAATGTAGTCAGAAATAATAAACAACAAAATAAAATAATACTAAAATAAACCAGTTATAGAATACAGTGAAATCTGATTTGTGCCAAATGTATTCATCCTCTTTTAGATATCTGAAATATTCAGATATTTATGAGACCCTTTTAGCAAGATATTTACCTGTTTAAAGTGGCAATAAGCACCTATTACAATTTGTCCTCCATGAGTATCTTTTGAATAAGTGCTTGTCAAAATCAAAGCTACCTATCAATTTGATGGCTGTTCGGCGTATAGAAGCTTCCATATCAGTGTCTACTGTAAGTCACTAGAAGTGTCTGATCATCATGTGTGCATATAATCCTTTCTCCCTTCCTTTTTGCATACTAGATTTTCAGATCATACATGTATGTAAGGCAGTCACCCATGACATATTTATCGAGGGAGACAAGGACATACATAGAGGGACATTTGCAGAATAAAGTAAGTTTGTAAACACTACCTTGTGTCCCATGATAACAGGCATTAGCGTGTGGAGGAGGTTGAACTCTGCCATGGAGACAGTGACTGAGACTTGGAGCAGAGTGACGCACGTAAGTCTGGTCGGGATGAATTCCTCTAAACTTGATATCTCTTCAGGAGTAGTTGGACCATGGCTCTCCTCAGCCATTTCTACAGAGACAGTGACACAACAGACAGAATCATGTTAGCCTTGGAACAAATATTTCAGAGGTGCAGTAAAGGGAGGGGGCAAAGATGAAATATATTAATACAAACACAACTGATTTCCCTATGTTTTACATAGAGTCTAACCTCATTTGAAATAAAATAGAGTGGGAAAGGCCAAAACATTTGGATTTGAGGACTTGCTAGCTTTAAAGCACACCAGTTTATTTGAGTGTGTTCCTCTCCTCTGCGCCTGAAGCATTAATGCAATAAAAAGTATTTTCCCACAAAAACCACCACCTCATACACTAAATAAAATAAACATCACTATAAAAATACTGGCCTCTCCAAGCAATATTCATTACAGTGGCTGTTTCCCAGTAGCTTTGTTTTTGAAATGTCATAAAACCACTCATTCAATCAATAACCAGAAACATCCGGAGAGGCAGAAAATGAAGTGAACCAAGTAAACATAAAATGGAGGCGAGTAAGGTCAGTGCTCACCAAAAGAATGGAGTGACCAGAGCACTGAACCACTAAACCATGTCCGGGGCCTGAGGTGGACCAAAACCTGAGCCCTTTGTTACTGAGCAGCCTTGGCTCTGGTCCCAGGACATGGGTATTTTTCAGTTCAGTAAAAGTTCTGTTGGGCTACAATCCCAGCTCCAAGGTGGGCTCTCAACCTGATCCCAAAGCTGTTTTGCTCTCTGGCCTACTGCTGCAGTCCGCATCAGGTTCATCTGGCACTGCCATGTCCAATCTAATCATGACATGCCAGGGCTCAAGTCAACATCCACAGTCAACATTAAAATTACTAAAACATGCAGCTCACATGGTTCACAGAGGCATGATAATGAACACCGAAACACTATGTATTTAAATCACACAGAAAAGGCAAAAATGTTTACGCATACAGCATCACGCTGTATGCGTAAGCGATGGCTGGAGAGAGCAGGCCATGCTTTACCATCTGGGGTACTCTGGGCTCCTCTACCAGGATTGTCACCAGGTCATGGGCAAATCTGAGTGGGATTCCCTTGGAATACACGTGCTGCAGCCTCATGGGCATCGCCGAGCATTTTCCAGATACTACAGAGTGAATGTGGCCACCCCCCATCCATTGGGGTAGTTCCTTGAGCCAAACTCCTCTGCTTCAACCTTATGAGGTAGGTAATCCGGATTCCTGGCAACTCTGTCATAAATCATCCAGTGATAAGCACTACCTCAGGCAGTCAGGAAGGGTAATGTATATCACCACGGTTCTATGAACCATGGATGACCGCAAGCCATCTCAGTCACTTGAAATCGATGAGCCACTTAAAGGCTCTGTTGGAAAGATCACACGGATGACACCGGTAGTTATACCTGGTCGGGGGTCATCCAAGGTTACACATGACTTTGTTGATATAAATACACAACCTGCGCCTGAGCGAGACAGAATATATCCAAGTGCTAAGCACTGCCTCTGGCAGTCATCCAGGGTTCATAAAATCATGGTTACATCTGTAACCTTGTTTTTCAGCTGCAAAGTTCAAAATGTGAAAATGGCGAGCCTTTGTATGTTACCAAAACGATCTTAAAAGCCAAACTTCCAGAGTAAACTCATGCTTTCAGATTTGAAGCTGCATGCAAAAAGTGGAGAGGCAGTGAAGACAAAGGCCGGGACTATTTAGATAAATGCATATTACATGAAGGCAAAGGTGTATTGTTATATCTAAGCTAATGTAAACGTATGAAGTTATTGGTTTATGGAAGAAACGTATTGTAAATATCTAATTTGATGAACAGACATGAGTTTTTAGGGGTTAAATCAATGCTAGGAGAGGAACTTTACAATCACCTTTCTCAGAGTAAGGACACATCTTTGTTGGCAATTTATAATAGGAAAGAATACGAAGACATACAAATACAAATACGTGGCTTTTTTTTTTTTTTACTAAACTATATGCGTTTTCACCATATCTTGAGGAGAGGAGAGGAGAGGAGAGGAGAGGAGCCCTCGTTCCAGGGGTCATAACTATACTGACCCGTCTCCAGTAAATGCCAAAGAGAACAGACACATATAGAAACAGGAAGGAACACACTGACCTACCCAGCTGTAGTCAAAAGCTCTATAGTAATTACCCCATCATCTATTATCTATTGCAGATGCTGAATCAACCGAAACCTACGGATGTTATTGTTTCGCAAAAATGAGAGTTATTGCTACAGATATTACACACAGACACACATTCCATGTTCTTTCACAACATCCCAGGGATGAGCTCATCAATAGCTGTGCAACAACGATCGCTAACAAAGGTGTTTGGCTTATCCTCCCTTATGTGGTCCAAAAGGTCACTACTTTCATGTACAGCTGTGTGTTGAAAGATGGGTTGTGCAAGGAAATAACAATGTGATGAGGATACTGTAAAGTACAGATCGTTGCAGTGCAGAAGAGAAGAGAAGAGAAGAGAAGAGAAGAGAAGAGAAGAGAAGAGAAGAGAAGAGACAAGTGTAACATTTGGTGAGTGTAGGCAGTACAGTGACCTATCATTTGTTAGCTGACTCTTAGCTGTTAAAGTCAGCCCAGTAAAACATATGGAGCAGCTGGAAGCATTAGATGCCTGACCTCGCTGTGGTTTGCAGTAGGGTTCATACTCGTGGTCCATGGCACAGGTGACCATCTTGAGTATGCGGTGGACAGCACTGCTGTGCAGTCTGATGTCCAGAGGTCCCACCACCAGCCTCTTGATAGAGGTCTCTTGAACAGTGGGCGCTACCTCCTCCACACTCACTACCGAGAAGTCTTGAGAGCCTACAAACAAGACACACATAAAAAAAATAACATTAGGATTCTCTTCAACAAATTGTAAACGCAATTTGAAATTTTGTTTCAACGCAATTTTCAAAAGTACAATCTGAAAAGTGCACGTAGAATAAACATACAGTTTACATAGTCTTGTAAAGAACATGTATATCATGTCAGTCTTGAGGTCAAATGATTTCTACAACTCTCATTTTTCTTGGATGAAATGAGAGGAACACATACTACTTGGTCACAAAAACATTTCTGAAGTGTGGTTCAAATATGAATTTATCATAGGTCCTCTGAAAGTGTGACCAAATCTGCTGGGTCAAAAATAGACATACAACAAATTGAATGACCAGTTTTGGTGATGTAGAAAGTTGTGTGAATCATATTTGCTTTGTAGCATGGCCTCTTAACATATTCTGAGTGATTTTGATTAATAACAGCTGGTGACTTCTCTGGGTTCATCCATTAGACTCAGCCACAAACACTGCAATGGGAAATTCTAAGGAGCTCAGAATTGATCTGAAAAGGCACATTATTGATTTAAACAAGTCAGGAAAGTCACTTGAAACCATTTCAAAACAGTTAAAGGGTACCAAGATCAACTGTGCAAACATTTTTTGTAAGTATAAAGTGCATTGCACAGTTGTGTCACTGCAACAAGTAGGAAGAAGATTCAAACCATCACCTTCTGCTGAGAGAAAATTGGTTAGGATGGTCAAGAGTCAGCCAAAAACCAAAGAATAGCAAGTCTGCAATGAACTAGAAGCTGCTGAAGAACAGGTGTCAGTGTCCACAGTCGTGTGTGTCTCGCACCACCATGGGCTGAGAGGCTGCCATGCAAGAAACAAGCCCTTGCTCCAAATGTAACACCTTAAAGCTCAATTGAAGCTTTGAAACCATGGTTTGCTGCTGATCACATGGACAAGGAAAAAAACCTTCTTCTGTGGTCAGATAAAAAGAAAATTAGTTGTTTGGCCAAAATGAGCAGCAATATGATTGGAGGCAAAGGTGAGGCCTTTAAACCCAATACCACCATACCTTCTGTCAAGCATGGTGGTTATTATACAATGCTGCAGGGCTATTGCGGCCAGTGGCATTGGTGCTCTAAAGAAAGTAAATGGTTTCATGGCTGAGGAGGATTATCTCCAAGTTCTTTATAAAGAACCTAAAATCATCAGCCAAAAGATTGAGTCTTTGGCACAGTTGGGTGTTCCAACTGTGCTGAAGAAACAAGTCTGTGCCAGGAAACTAACAAATTTAGTTGAACTTTCCTGATTCTATCAAGAGGAGTGGTTAAAAATTCAGCCAGATAACTATCAGAAGCTTGTGGATGAGCTTGATCAAAAGTGTCTAGAAGTTGTAGTTGTAGAAAGCATTTGAACTCAAGACTGCTGTTCTTTACAAGAGCATGTATATTTTTGATCAAGACTGTTTCACTTCCTGTATTCAATGTACAGATTTGTGGGCTTTTGACATGTGTATTTATCTATATATAAGTTTAATTTTATTCACATATCCCACTCCTTACTTGAGGCAGAAGTACAGAATCCCTTCACTTGGCAATAACACAACAAAAATGGCAGTGGTGTAATGCAGCAGCAGGGAGCAGCTCACATAGCTGTGAACCACTGGAATGATGAATATTCCAAATGTCCACTTCTCTCACACACCTGTCCCTTCATTCATCGCAGGTCCCTGTTCCAGAGGTCTACTTAAAAGCCTCGGCTCTCCAGCAATAAAAAGGGAGAAACTAAAAATAAAAGGAGGGGGTGGATGAATGGCAGTGGGGGAGGAAGAGGACAAAGAGTGGCCAACATTTTTTTGTTCCCTGTTACATTCCACTGACAGAAAGTCACTATGAACTTCTTTTTTTTTTGCTAAAAATGCAGGGAGATAATTTTTTAGATTTAGAATGGGTAACGGGCAATGCCACTTCCCCTTCCCTTCCTCAGTGACATTTGGCTGCAATGGATTAGGCCTAATATCAACCATATGGCTGCAGTTAGAACGGTCGGTGGAATGATGTGGCTGAAATTAGCCGGGATTTAGGCAATTTAAAAGTGTCTCCATTTCCCAAGATTAAGAAAAAAAGTGTTTAATCTGCAGCATTGCTCTGATGTGAAGTCAATGGTGAGGGTGACCTGCGTTGGTTTGTATTTCGGTTGAGTCAGAGTTTATGTCGGTCCCTTGGCAATGGAAGCTAATTTGTTTGGTTGACACTGGATCTGGTCCGCGTCCGAGAAGAAGAGAAACACTGACAGAAGAGAAGCATTCCAATTGGCAAGGGTAACCGCAGCTGTCCCGCAGGACAGGGGAATGACACTTATCCTACTGTCAGAAATGACTCTGACAGCTCAGGATGACATTATTAATGTTTTTTTTTAATTTAGATTTTTATCTGTAGCTGTCAGCAGGAGGAAACAAAAGCCTAGTCAGAGAACGGCAAAACAGAAAAAGAGGGAGAGGCAGAAGTGGAACAACATAGGTGTCATTAGACTCCTAATTAATCAGCCTGTTCAAGTCATTGACATGGTACAATCACATCTTTGTTAAAAAGGGCAACTGTGTTCTTTAAATTAAGTTAATCATGACTAATTGGTGGTTTCTTCTCTATGAAGCGTGATCACCCTGTCACCATTTCTGCACAACATTCAGTGACACATGGGCCATGAAGTTATCTTACTGGATACTACCTTTTTTCTCGATTAACATAAGGCAAGAAAGAGTGTCTTTGTTTCATCTTCAAACTTGGGGGATGTCATTCAGGTGTCACTGTCATACTTACAAAGAAAGCAGCTTTCCAGCAGCATTGAAATTAAATGCTCAATAATCACATACTCAAGCACAGAGACGTTTATGGGCCAAATATAACATTTCAAATTGAATGGAGAATGCTTTATCTCTTAATTGGAACTTCAGATCTTTCCGACTTGAATAAACATTCTTGAGTGCTGCAGCTGAGGAATGAGAAATCCCTCCCGTCTTAAGGCTTCTGCGAGGAAGAGTGACACCTAATTAGGCAAGAAGAGCCTATTCACTTTCTCAAGAGCTTACAGGTAAAGAGACAGGGGGAAACAATGTTTCAACAAGCAGCGGGGAGAAAGAAACTCAAATACGTGTCAGTGCAGACTAAACACTTCTGACAGTTGCCCTCTAGGTAAGTTTGGGGTGAGAGCGAGGACAGGAGGGGTCAAGGACCAGGTGGCTGTGACTCAAACAAGACAAGCTCTTTCTTCAAGTCTCCAGGGGGCTTGTTTGACAGAGAGGAGAGAAGAGGAGAGAGAGAATTAGAAAGACAGAGTATAAGATAGACAGGAAGAAAGAGGGAGCAAGGCAGAGAAAATGAGAACATGATAGATATAAAGAAAAAGAGAGACGAGGTGGCAAGGTGAGCAAATAGGCTCTGTGAAGAGGAATGAATCAGACAATACCTTTGCCACTGCTGTTCTCCATTGTGTAGAGATAATCCATGTAGAAAGCACCGAAGCGCTGCATGCCAGCTATCTCCGTGTAGGTCTCCTGTCAAACAAAGGTAGAGCTAGGTAAACATGGCCGTAAGGGAGCAAACATGCTGATAGCGTTTAAGAGTGGCAGTCACGGGGGTCATGGTGAATACAGCGAGGGAGGGGTCAAATCAAAGATAAAAGTAGTTATTGATGGGGGGATATGCTTAGTTGGACATCATTTTTTACTGGCCAACTACATCATCAGTGGTATTTGGAGCTATTTACAAGGACTAGAAAATGAAAGGAAATGCTTGAACATAGCAGAATTAGGACAGATATAAAAGTTTATGTAATTTTGGATCAAATTATGATTTACTAGCTTTTCAATTAACTTTTTAGAGCACAAAGTGTCACATTAAGTCAGAGAGAAGACACTGAACTACTCTACACTGCATTATACTACACTATGCAGGGGGAAGTAATTTACTAGATATCGGGTCCGTTCTTTATTGAGTAATAAGCTATTGATAAAACGAAGTGAAAGTTTCCTCATTTAACTGATGCCTGGATTGGTGCCAGTGGAAACAGGTATCTTATCTACTAAAAGATTGGACTTTTCCACAACAAATCAAACCTGTCTGACTGAGATTACAGCTGATACTTTCAGTCTGAAATTGTGAAATGCTACTTGGAACTGTTTTTAGTGCAATAGGAAAGTGCAGATTTTAAAAGTATGAACGTAACGCAGAATTTACCTGTAAGATATATGTACATGTTTAGTATGTTTAGGGACATTATTATTAATAATCATTAAAGAATTTTGTAATTGTCAGTTAACCAACAATTTAAATACTGTTAGAAAGTGGCCAAATGGAAATGGTACCTTTCCTAACCTCTTCAGGTTTAAAGAGGTGCTGGAGCCCATCCAAGCACACATTAGGAAGAGACAGGGTCACCAGTTTATTAGAGGGTTAACACATGCAGTATATACAAACACACACATTAGGACCCTTTGAGCAATTTAGAGCCTTTGACTAAGGCAGCACACGAAATCTCCCAGAGGAAAGCAAAACAGACACATGGAGCACTGCAGCTGTCCAGTCTGGGGGATGAAGCTAACCACTGAAGCAGTGTGCCACCCCTAAGTCATTTGTTTAAAATTAAACCTGGATATAAGTAAAGAGCTACGGATTTTTTATATCATCATATTATTGATCTAGCTGGTTGTCAGTGTGTTGCTTTACCATTCATCATTTATTAGTCTGCGGGTCAAGAGCTATTGACCCTGTCCTAGACAACATACGAAAGTTATACTTCTACCGCACATCAAACCACTGGTAAACAGAGAGAATGAGTGAGCAGGCAAGGAACCGGGATAGAGAATGAGAGAGGCCCCTCACACACACATTTAACACCCCCACCTCAGACTTACCTACTAGCTCTCTAAACAGAGATTTCAATAGAGCCTTATCAGAGAGGCAGGTTAATGAGTAATATTTATTAGGGGACCTCTAATGGCTCTGGCATGCTTTTGGATCAAAGCCATTGGCAGGTTTCAAAACCGCTAATGAATTAACACTAAAACCTTTGACTCTTAGACTTTCAAGTATGGATAGATGGATGGATGGATATCCAAACAATTGCTTCACTGAGGGTCATGAACATTTCTGAGCAGAGTCAACACTAGAGCTGTGATGGCTGATGAGGGGAGCTGAGATTTATCAGGAATAATGGCTTCAACACTGCTACTTAGATAGTGGGAACATTCCTCTACTGCAGCCAGCAGCCGGTTGACTGACAGGAATAATCTCAATGGCAGTGATTTCAATCAGAATGATTTATTTAGGAGAGAAATCACTGGACAAAATATTGTATTAATTTAGTACCACTAATTACGGTATCAGTTATTATAGCAGTTTTGCCAGATGAAAGCTAAAGAAGACAGGATGCGATTATATCAGATTATTGTTTATTAACCTAGATAAACTACTTCATTAGCACTGTGGATTAGTGTGCTCGCTTTAGCAAGTCACTTAAGCTATATTCACACAAACATGTGTTGGTGATCATCTTTTGGCAGGCCTTCATGAACCCTCTATATTTCTGAAAACAAAGAAACCAAACTCAATAAAATGTCTTTCCATCAGTCTTGTGAATATTTGCTCTCATAAAAGCTTGACGACCTCTGAGCTACAGATGTTTCGTTTAGTGGAGATTGTGTCAATGGCAGGTGCTGTTGTTAAAGTAAACAGCATCAGTGAGTTAATTATGTTTTTTAGAGGATTGCTTTTGGTTGAAGACCGTTTCTGTGTAGGCCTGTCAGCCCAGCTGTGAGGGGCATGCTGAGTTGGTTGTTGGCCTGGCTTGGAACTGACTGCTTAATTTTTGCCATCTGCTTTGGTCTCTTCTATCAGTTCTGTGGGTGACATTTAAATGCTTTGTGTTAAGTCTACTGTAGCATAAAAATGCCTGATTGTGAATATACTGTATACATCACAAACAACCTGTAATATTGGTTGAATTCACTACAGGACAACTGTGTTACTGATGTAGCTGAAAGGCTGCTTTGAGGTAGTCACCCTCTGAGGACCTCAATCTGACATGTATAGTGTCATGACACGCTAGTGTATTTTGAAAAAGGATTTTTATAAAATAATATTTCCAATAAAAGCATTTGCAAACTTTATTCTTTGTTACAGTATTATTAGGGATGATTTCAGCTAGAAGTCCAGCATCTAAGCTCTTTCTGACCTTGTGATTAGCAGCATCCAGGATAAACTCAGCCCTCACTCCGTTGTTTTCTGGACTGCGGTAGTCAAAGAGAGAGTTGGTAAGGTAGGTCATTCCTTTACTGCTTAGGCTGTCCCCACAGCTAAAGAACACGGCATCCTGCAGAGACACAGAGATAGAAGGTAAGTGAGAAAAGGTATGAGAAAGGATGCACAGAGAACATCAGAAATATTTCTGATTATTTTAGACAGCACTAATATATAATGCCCCACATACTATGTAAAACACCATATCCAGATATATTACTGCAAATATTTTGATACATCACAGGTAAACATACAATTAAAAACAACCTTAGAAAAAGAAAACATGAAAAGCACATAGTTAACACTCAATTGATAAATTCATTGATTTCGAGAGAGCCCAGAAAGCAGTACACAGGGGATTGTGAGATGGCTGTTGACATAATGATGTGGCAAACACAGAACATTATGGTGAATTACAAAAGGCAGCTGGTTCACACTCTTCCAAAAACAAACCAGACCACGTCTCTGCCTCCTTCTGAAAGCTCTTCAGAGCAATAGAGGCAACAAGAGACATGGTTGAGGTGAAAGCGATCTATTTTCTGGGCTTTTAGATTCTCTTTTAATCTTTCTCACTGAAGATTTTACTCTTTTTTTTCCCATTTTCCTTGAGGTTTCAAGGCTGTCGTTACCTCTTCACGTCGGTGCATGTTTTCTTCAAAATCCCTTACTCCCATGATGCCTTTCAGGCAGTGTGCCCGGCATCCCACAAAGCCAATCTGACAGTCGAAGAAGGGCTCCCCCATCATAAGCACCTGGAATATAAACCAGAGGAAAACCTTTAACCAGTTTTTATACTCCAGATTTATTCACTTCTACACATGCAATAACCAACATGAATTAATTTGACTGAATTACCTTTTTTACATCGTAATAAAACACAAAATGTGAAATGAATGCCAGTTCAAGAAGCAGTTTATTGTGGACTTATCACAAGGTTCTCCATCATGACCAGTTTAAAGCTACATTGGTTTGTGGTGCTGCTGAGGTTACAGGCTCATTTCATTGTGATAAAAAGAGCAGGGGTCAGACAGCTTCCATTTTTCCTCGGGAGCCATGCATGCATGTGTGTGTGTGTGCGGTAGCAGTCAAACAGCCCCTGTAACCAGCAAGGTGTGGTTCTCTCTCACCCCACGAGCCTTTGCTTCACACAGCAGACAACTAAACAGAGAGCAATCCAATAAAACTTTACGTTTCACCACACAATAATTACAAGGCCTAGTTTTCCCTGTTTTACTAGCCTTCCCTTTGCCTTTCAACGCTCTCACTTTTGGTCCCACTTCAGACTGCTCGCTCTCTCTTTTCCAGCAAAAGCATAAATTACAGAAATTGGAATTGGAAATCTCTCAGAATTCTCACATCTGGTAGAAAGCTTAAGAGGAGAAAACTCCTCTCCCTCTCCAACCAGGTAATCAGAGAAAAAAGTTTAAAAATATTTCTAGGCTGAGGGGGAAATGCGGAAATGATCAGACTTGGGCTCGACTCACTGATTCCACTGTGTTCACAACAGGCAACGGATTAGTGACCTGGAGAGGCTTTATAAATGTACTTAAGGAGGGAATTAAGAGGAACCTCTGTCCAACAGTGAATAAGGAGACAATGAAAATAATAATGAAGGATCTAAAGGGACGACTTGGTCTGTTCTTGCCTTGCTGGGTAGTGATGTTGCTTTCCAGATATTCCAGAAAAATGAGTCACTGTTTGTTGAATGGTTGAATACTGATGTTAACTTTACTATAAAAATATTCATCATCATTAATATTGGTTACAGTCCACAGGTGAACAATACCTATCTAATCCAAATCAGGATACATTTTCACATTTTCCTCAATAACAATAATCCAATCCAATCCACTTTATTTATATAGCACGATTTTAACAAACACAAGGTTTCCAAAGTGCTGCACAAAAAGAATAAACGTAACAATAACACAATTAATTCTTCTAGCTCATTTCTAATATTAGAATCATGAATTTTTAACATCTGGATAGGACTTGGGGTTGTTTGGTTACATGGTTAAACTCCAGAAGGTTGTCAGTGTTTTTTGCAGCAAATCTTTTTTTTATATAGAATGTAGGTAATTATTTAATCATCTCAATTTAAATAAATCAGTAAAAGAGACAGTAA
>OMLP01007869.1:13315-44052 GCA_900302685.1 Spondyliosoma cantharus | reverse complement strand
TGGGAGTGCGGGTGTGGCAGGGAGTGGGTGTGGTGGGGCGGCCCGGCGTAGGAAGAAGGCCTGCCACCGCTGTAGAGGAGGCGAGCGCGGGACGGTGAGGCTTGAGGGGAGGCAGAGGACGATGAATGCTGGGAAGACATCGGTGGGTTACTGAGGCGGCGGTTGGGTGGAGAGTCCTGCGGTGCGTACACCATCTCCCTCTATGAATAAATAAAAACAACAGATATAGAACTGAGATAGCTTTTCACAGTATCACAGAGAAGGAAATCATTTCTAACTCAGAAAAATTGTGAACCAAGATAAATAATTTCAGTCTTTTAAATTAGAAAATGATCCCTCTCGTTGTTTCCACATTCTGTGGGATGAGAAAAATGTATCGATGACAACGAGCTTATTAAAAGATCTTTTTAACAGAGAAAATGGAGCTTTGCAACAGTGATGATTTGGGTCTGTCACAGCCGATAGATTCAGCAGTAATAAATGAACCTTTGATCACTCTCGCAGCTCCTTTTCATCTACAAACCAACAAGATAATTATTTTCTCCACCAACTGTGAGGGCACACAAGTTAACAGGGAAGTAAAGTTTAGCAGTAAATTGGACAGTTATGGATGGATGAAGAGTCCAGCCCCACAGAGGGTTTTGCTGGTTACAAAGAATTATTCATAAAACACAAGCAAGATGTGTTGCTAACAAGGGAACTGTTGAACAATGTGACTGGAAGGAAATGAAAAGATATAACACAGTCCAATTATCTTCTATTTTTGTTTAAGTCTCATTAGAAGCTTACCAGAGTTTATATGCAGTCATATGCAGATTTCTGACATGTAGGTTCAGTTTCCTATTTTTAGAAATAAGAAATTCTGACAAAAGACCGAAAACTAGCCACTGTAACATTTTAGAGCGATTTATAGATGCCGTTTTAAGATTGACAGGAAAGACTCCAAATTGCCCCCCTAAGTGCGTTTTAAGATGCACTTGATAGCTTATTGATGGACTGAGTATGAAGGATTATCTTTTGGCATCAATCCCAAATGTCAGAGAGAAAGGCAAAACAATGCGGAGCAGAGCAGCAGAGTGTCAGTGAAAGCTCTGCGTCAGAGGACACCAGCGAAGAGTTATAGATACAGCGAGGAAACACAAAAGAGGAAAACACTGTAATTGCTTGCGATGCACATAGCTATCTTCTGAAGACGATCAAATTGAAAAACCAATATTTCTACATAATAACCCTTAGGTCTCTTACAACAACACCCTGTGGACAGCCTCGCGGCAGACTAATGACTCTAGTGTCATCATGTTCCATCTTGTATCTTAGCAACAGTCTTGTATCGATGCCATCATTTAGCCGAGCAGAAGACATAAAGACATTTCACTCCACTTCCAAGACCCCCTGATGTCACAACACGTCTCTCGCAGGTACACCCCCCCCCCAAAGGTTTGTCCCATGGCGACATTCAAATGCGGCCTCCTGCTGAGGAAAATCTGCCAATCAATCTTATCCTTAACCACATCCTGCCCTCCAGTTGCCAGCTCAGATGGACTTCAGTAATCCTGGTCATGCTTTCGTGGTGTGCAATCATGAAATAATCTTGGCTCTTCAATAAGCTCATACACACACACACACACATGTCCTCGCCGTTCACCTTGGTACTGGCAGAGGCAGTAATGTACCTGACACACATAAAACTCAAGGTAAGCCAGCCGTTTTGATAAGGCTGTAAAATGCTAGGAAGGTTTCAGAGCTATGGTGCAACCTGAAGACGATCCCGTGAGAGAGACGAACAGTTGACCTCCAAAACATTAGCAGGCAGCTGTGAGTAGCGCACAAACACCGGCAGGCTGAAAGGCAATCACACACATGAGCATGTAAACAAAAGGCCCCAGGGGTGTTTGATTGACGGCAACGAAAACGACAAATGTGTCAAAAATGCCCTGCCGTCGACAGCACTCACATCACCTCGCCTATTTAACATGCAGATTCATTTTTCACAGCGTGCATGCGTGCTGCATATGTCTGCTTTGCTGTAATGTAATTTATCTGGTTTACAATTTATTTTATTCCATAAAAGCAGAATTCTCTAACTCTAAATTACAGCTCTCTCATTTCCATAATCACAGTGTAATTAGACGGCAACAAAATGCACAGAAAACACTAACAGGGCAAAACTGAATGTCATCCGGCACTCTGTCTGTCTACTGGTAATGGTTGCTACAGCTGCAACCAAATGCATACAGCATTAGTAATCATGCTAATCAGGCTGATGTTCATTCTGCCAGCAGCTGATTGATGAATTCAGATAAGCTACTGAACAGTTAAGGAGGATACAAAGCAGGGGTGTCACCTGGGCATTAATTAAGGAGTTAATATTAAAATACAAGGTTACACCAAGAGATGGGGCTGACCATAAGTATAAATTGGTAAAAAGTCAAGGTATCAGTATTGAAATTCTTTCAACTAGTCATTGGTGTCAGGATTCTTCTCATCCACGTTTCTTTAAGAAAAAACACTAAATCTAAATAAACTCAACCACAGCAACAGCTCAATTTTCAAAGGTTATATGAGAGCAATGAGTTATATCAAAAGAAAAAACAATATTTGTTATAGTTCAGTCCAGTTTCATGTCATTCAGTTCTGTTTATAAAGTAACGAAAAATACGCCACTTAGGGATTTTCCCATTTATCCAATGATAAAACTCAAAACAAAAGAAGTATTCCCAACCACAGTTCAGTTAACTCACAAGTTCCAGAAGCTGTTGTTAAGAAGAAATGGTCATCAGACTGCTCCATGTTACTTAGAGTGGCATTATTAAGCAACTGTCGAAGCCTCACGGTTTCTCTTTGAACGATGTGTTCTTTGCTGACATAACTTGGCGTGGCCACAAAAAAATGCTGCCACAAAGATCCAGAGAAGCAGGAGGATTTTCCAGTTTTGTTTCTCCTGTAACTCTGACAGCCGCATTGTTGACAGGTTAAAAATGCACCTGCAGGCAAAATACGCAGACGATGACTGTGTCATCTTTGAGGTGTTTTGTTTTCTTCCGACACACACTGGATTTGCGCATGTAGGTGAGGTTGCAAAATGACAAAAACTCATTTTGATCGATTATCCCGCTATGATGATAAAGGAGGAGAATAAAAAAGCAATTCTTTAAAGTCCTTTCAAAACATTGTTGCTACCACCTGCAACTACATGCCAAGAGGGCTACCCAGTGCTCAAAGAAATTAGTTGAGTCACCTGAAAGTTGATCACCCAAAAAATAAACATCAACATCTTTTAGAATAGTCAGGGATACCGAAATTTTTTTGAGCAATTGATTGTTTTTTTTATAAATGTAAAGATGAAAGCTCAAGAAAAACAGATAAAAACAAAGTAGCGCTAAGCTCCATATTAGGTATCAAATCGTCCTTAAAACACTTTTTACTAACGAACCACGAGCTGTGAGCATGATGATGAACATGCTGATTGATGGGACAGTTTCTGTTATGTCCTCTGCATCATCAGCACAACACAGACTCACCTGGGGAAAACAAAACTCCAAGTCGGGCAGCACTTTACCTTTTTGTGTATTCATCCTCTGTGCTGACACAAAGAGCTCAAGAAGAAACTCACTGATGATGAGCATTATCATGTGTTATTATTAGAGTCTTGTATTTTACTGGAGGGCATAGTTAATGTGCAGTTTCTATATTCCACTCGCTTTTTAATGAGGAGATGCTGAAAAATAAACAAATATGACCTAAACACAGCACTGCAACCCCTGTTTAGTCCAAACCCGAGTTTGATGGACTGTCTGCCATGTTTGTTTTGGTTAATTTTGGAAGAGTTGAAAATGTTTTCTCACACAACAGTAGTACAAGTATAGCTCATGATAAGTGATGACCGATCGACGGCCTATTTTTGTTTTAAATTGTTGTTTATTGTTGTTGTGGGAGTGATGAGGACACATGCAGCACAGATGGATTGCACTAAAATTCATTATAATTGAAAACAATTATAGCTTCACAGCCAAGAGAATGATATAATTATTATTCAGTCCAAACACATCATTTAGTTTCGTAACTGCTGGTTTGAAGTCATTTGTTTGCTGTTTTTCTGTTATGAGTCATTGTAAACTAATTATTTGGGTTTTAAACTGGTGGATGGACAAAACATTGTTTGTTATTTCTTTTCACTCTTTATTTATTTGTTGCTTTTCTGCTTTTATTATCTTTTAAATGCAGGATTATTATCATCTTAATATCTTATTTCTAATGTTTTTCCATGCCCCTGTAAGGCATTTGGAAAAGCCTTGTGCCTGAGTGGTTATATACAAATAAAGTTGGCAGGGCTCAAAAACAATGGCTGCCAGGTTGCCATTGGCAATAATTTTAAGAAATTGGCCACCAATTCTTGGCCATTTAAACTTCTTCTTCAAACTAGTGCTGCACAATTAATACAAAATGTGGCGAGGTGCAATATCCAATCCACTGCAGTTTTATGATAAAGTTAAAATAAGTAACAAAACAACGTTATACTGAAGTACTTGCAGCACAATAATACATTAAATAATACATTAATAGTAGTGCAGTTATAATATCTGCCAAATTAATCATTATAAGGTGTATTTACCATATCGTTCAGCACTACTGTAACATATAAATACAGGGGCAGCAAACAGCGAAACATGCACCCAAAATAAATGAATTTTTAAAATCAGTGATATTTAAATTTTGCTGTTTCAGTCAGAACCAGAACCCGATAACACTGCTGTTACAGCCACTAAGAACACTTAGGATTAGAATACCTCACTGAACAGTGAAGTATCATTGTTTAGATACTGTAATAATGCTTTTAAACAGTCTTAAGTTAAATTTTCTTCATAACAACTTTCGGCACTGTCCTGGACAGATATTTTAAGGCAAACCACAATGTTTTCCTTACCATAACCAATTGGTACTGTGTCTAAACATAAGCAAAGCATAAGCACAACAATGTTAAAGAGAGAAATATGAAATTCAAACAAAACAAACGTAAAGTTGCAACATAAAGAAATGTTCAGGTTATCTGTGATTTTGCAGAAATCAACTTGATTCACATTTTTTTGGGGTGATTTGTTACCTTTACATTTAAAAATATCCTTGAACCACGACAACGGCTTGAACTGCAGCTCCACCGCCAACCACGTGCATGTGAGTGTCCTCGTGCATTCGGGTGACTAGTTTGGAAGCGTTCTGTTCTCTACACTAAGTGCAGTACATTTTCCATTTGCCAATACTTTTACTACGCTGATCCCATGCTGCCTCCATGACCTGGTCCTCAGATGAACTGGATGGTAGTCTATCAGCTCTGACTGATGTTTATGCTATTTTACAGGCTGTCGGCGTCCAGTCGAGTCAGCACCAATGATGTGATAGACTGGCGCTGGTCCAAGAGCAGTGCTGCTGGAGTAAGGTCACATGACTCACTCGTACGCTCTCACTTGACTTCTGCTTGGACGCATTATGTAATGCAAAATAGTGTTTGTAAACACACAGATATAATATCAGTGTGACGTGGGAGAAGGCTGCTGGTGTGGGGCAGAATATATAACAATTTTCAAGGGGAATTACAAAAAAATGGATGATGTGGCTGGTTGCTATCTGCAGCCGCCAGAGAGACACAAATGTTTGCCTCGCTCTTTAATCTATGAGTCATAATACGGCAGAATGAATCGGTGATGAAGGAAAAGGTGACTGTGACTGAAGGAGGATCATTTTCTTGGCATTACTTTACATTTCAGCATTGAAATACTACACAACTCATATGGGTGAAGAGTCTGGAATACTGAACAACATCTCACCCTTCTCTCCTGTAAGGAACTGTGCTGAATCATATTTCCACTCACACAAACACGGCTGAATAAAATGACATAAAATATGTGCACAAACGAGCACAAACACTCACCCGCAGGTCTCCATTAGCCAGGTGTGGGTTGTGGTGTCCAGGGTAGGTGCCGTAGATGGGCTCTTTGCAGTAAATCTTAATTACGCAGCGGTCCTGAACGTCCCGCGGGTCCTCCAGCTCGTAGAAGACGTTACGGGTTTCATCTTTGATCAGCAGAGCCGTGCTGGGAGACCTGAACATCAATAGTCATCAAAACAAAAACAGAAATAATCAAAATGCTGATAAATAGTCCATGCAAAGACAATTCCAGCAGCTATTACCCGCTAATAATCAGTGATATACATTCATTTACAGAATAAGAGAGGAATCAGGGGGATCTTTAACTGCATGAAGTGCCTGTAATGAGAGAATCTGTCTCATATTGAACTCATCAGAAGTGTAATATTCACTGAGTGTGAGTTAAGAGTCCTGCTGACAATAACAACATGCACTGAATGTATCACAGAGGAGTTTCAGAGCAGATTAAACAGATAATCTATAATTAGCACCTTGATGAAAATGACTGAATATTGATTTCCTTTTTTGTTTTTGTCTCATATACAAACTCGTTTAACATCAAGTCTGAGCTTTAAAGTCAAGCTGAAATTCATTTTCAATAAGAAAACGATGGCGATTGTTTCGACTTTTTCACTTATTTAGTCATGTTAGCAACATGTTACTGCCAAAAAGAAAACATTTAAATTCAGTCTATTTTTCTGCAGTGATAGCACTCATTGCTGCTCACATCTCTGATTTGAGCATTTACTCACTCTGATAACATATAAGGGCTGAGGTCGCAGACGACCTGTTGCTGCGGGTTTTACAGTTTGGTCTTTTGCCAACTCCACATCTGCAGCCGTGGAAGGAAGCCAACCAACACTAACCCGGCCCTCCTCCTTTGTATAATGTGTATCGATCACTGCAAGTGTGCAGGAACTGCAGATGACTCAGCAGGTGTTGAAATAACCAGGGCTGGGTGGATTACTTTTAAACTGCATTCCAAAGCATTTACTAATTACCTCTTGAAAAAATGTAGTCAGTAACATAACAAGTATCACAATATGAAAGTAATGTAATTTGATTACTTTCCATTACTTTTGGATTACTGAAATACCTAACAAATGCAAAAATAGACAAGAAAATAAATAAATAATGTAATCTAATTAAAACTTTTTTGTAATAGACATAATCCTGTTGCACATATTAGGTTAGGCAGTGTATAAATAAACAAACAGTAACACTTCGGGTTGATCAGTGATGCAATTAACAAGCTATGCTCTGTACCTTCCACTTGTTCCACAAATAGTTAGCTTAGCTTGCTAGCTTGACATCTTAGATTGAATACAAATTAACAGGAAAATGGATCCTCTCAAATATTGAATGCTGTAAAGGGACAGATTACATCCATAATTCCTGACGAATTCTGAATTCTGAAAAAAGGGAGAAAAAAAAGCAGATGCAGCAATCCCACATTTTCTTCAGAAATGCAAAGTTTCTCTAGTTGGATCTGTTATTCAGGATTTTTCCTGAAAAGTGCTTTTTCTATTCAATTGCTAAAAATGTGCTACTTTGGCTTTGATGCATAATGCAATCTGCAAAGTAACTAGTAACTTAAGTTATTAAATAAATGTAGTGGATCTTATATTTGCCTCTAAAATGTGGTGGAGTGGAGGTAGAACAAGGTAAACAGGTTCACTGTTAACGGTTGATAGTATCATGATTGAAACTATCAGTCATTCACATTCATATTACTACATGGTCTCAGGAAACACAGTTCATTTGTAAATGATTTAATTCTGTTTTTATGTGTCACACAGCTTCCCTAATCTTTTGGAGTGAGGGATGTAATACAGTTTATATTTCTCACAAACAAGACAAACATTGACATTCCAGGTTTACTTTAACTTATTATTTCATGATTTTTAAGCTTTGACTCTAAAGATGAGATTTTATGGATGTTCACTTATGGGCTGAAAGATGCTATTTCACAGCTGCTTTGGCTTTATTGATTTTCAAATCCTTCTTTCATTCTCCATCCGTTTATAAAAGTTATTATTTTTTTATTTCTGTGCCTCGGGAGGAAATCTCAATGTGTCACTTAAGCTGCTCACCTTGCGACTGATTGATAAAACCTGCAGTAGAGCACTGAAGATGTTCACAGACATCTAGGCCAATCAATGAGCATGTAAACAGTTCAATAACTTGTGTATTGACAATGTGTTTGGAGTGAGTTTCATGTAATCCAGACGTACCTGAGCATGGCCATGGTGAGCCTCTGGGGGAACATGTGCACAATGAGGGCCCTCAGAGTGTCCAGGCTGGTCAGCTCGTGGGTCAGGTGCACCCTGCGAGTCTCCTCTCCAAGCTGGAGGAACAAGATCCCTGCATTTATGGATGGGGAGGAGCAATGAGGGAGATCCAAAATGGTTAAAGGGGTGGTGATGAAAACAGAGAGTGGAGGGACAGTCACCTTAAAATATTAGTGTCTCCGTGCCCGCTGAGAGTGGAGAAGTCTCATCTCAATAAAACCCATTTCTTACACATTTCAGCCATTATAACACTAAATCTGGCAGTCATTCAAGATTCACAGAACCATAGTTACATACATAGCACTTGTTTAAATGTGGTGCAAAATGGCTCATGTTTCCCTCACCACTACATCCTCTACTCCTCCTGTTTGCATGCTCTCAATCTATGCAAAATAAAACTCCAAACCTCATGTTAACAGTTGATTTTTGGATTTACCACAGGATTAAATCCCCAGTTTCATCACAATACGATATTATATATATATACCACAATCACAACCTCGTCTGCCACGGATATGGCATGTGGTTCTCTGAAATCCAAAATATTTCAACTGCTAAATTCTGTTTTTTTTCTTGGGTGCTGCGTCACCTGCATGGCACTAGCATGACCCGGATAGAACACATACCGACAAAAGCTACATTGGAAAGATGTAGGATGGGGAGTGTTTGCTAATTTGGAATCGTTTGAGGGACATTGTCATCTATTTGACATCTTACACGTTGAGATCTTTGTGATAATTATCAGTAATGTGGATATAAAAACAAAGTGTGTAAAGATAAGTATTAGAACAAGTATACAGGTATATCACTTTACTGTAATGTAGCCTTTAAAACCAGAGAAGACAACATTTATCATGATATCATGTGAATGTAATATATTGCCCTGCCTTTACTGTAAATGTAATTTACTGGAACAAAAAAGTGAATTTAGTCAAGTTACTTTTTAAGATGCTATCTCAGCCTCACACGTGGTTTCGATCGAACACCATCTCAGTCAAGCAAAAAAGAGTTGCACAGATTGATGGAAATCTTGAGGGGACCATTACATGAATCGAAAAAATGTTTTGTAATGTCTGCTAACCAACATCATTCTTCACTCTGTTCTGTGCCGTGGATTGTATCACACCTCCACATATAAAGCCTCATGAAACGACACATAATTATCAACCACCTGGAAGCTGCAACAGCAAAGTGTAAAATATCACCAGTGTCAAATGATAGATTTCTTAAAGAACAGTTTAAACACCTAAGAAAATGTGGCACATGTTGCTTAAAACCTTTTCTAAAAAAAGCAGCTATTTTTAACTTTGTGTGGTTACATGATGCATTTAAATTGCCATACACCTACACAAATTGGAAGTATTGTATATGCACATATTATTACTAAAGCATCAACATTCTGCTGCTGCAGAAAAATCAGGATTTTTTTTAACAGATGCTCTGCCAAGAATTACAATCAATCATTGGTTGCATTTTGATTTTGTAACCCCTGCCTCCTCTTCCTCCTCCTCCTACCCCTCCTCCTCCTCCTCCTCTTCGTATGTGAGATAGATACTTTAAAGCAGCAGATGATTTCGTTTTCGCAAAAGCCATTAATCAAAGAAGACAGGCAGCTTGGCAGCATCATTTGGAAGCATTAGACAGCTCTGTTTATATTTAGCGTTCATATAGGCAGTGGACCGGAGTCTGACTTTGACTCGACACTCAGAGGGTTACGTCAGGTTTACTAACACTTGATGCCTCCAGCCGACTCAAATAAGAGATTCCCTGAGAGAGGACGCTGCTTTACAGTCACAACTAATGTGTCTTGTCAAAAACATCAAAGAAGATTAATAGTTTTCATGCATGAGCACATCCAGTGTGTTATTGGCTCCCAACTTGTCAATCAAAGTGATGTCAATAGACTGGAGATATCCAGTCATCAAGGCTGAAAGTGAAAATGAGGGGTACATTAACTTGAGCTGCCCTCTAAAAGTGGATGAATTGAATCATCAGTTGAAAAGCCACTGCTTCAGAGCGCTGAATGTTATCAGTCGAATCACTGGCCTTTTGTTTCACGGGCTCATTGTTCTCAGAGCGACACAGGAAACCAACATGGCAGCTATTCTACACGACATTGTATCACAACAATCTCAGTGTGATAGAGACAAGTGATGGAGAAGGAGGAGAGATCAGCGTGACTCAGGAAGTTGTGTCAAACCATTTCCCTAACCCTGCCAAAACTGAAATGTGAGTCTTGCAGGTGAAATGTGTAAAACAACATGACAGGAGGCTGTTACAGGAGTGCTGTGAGGAGCTGCTGCTCTGCAGGCGAGTTAGATGAAGCTTCCAGAGTGTCAGCAGAGGTCATGGTTAATAAAGTTTTGTTGACAAATCTAGTTTAGCTGTATCGATTAACAAGACCAGGCCTGTGCTCACATATTCATTTAACCATACTTGTCAAGACGGCAGAAAAGTATATCCTGGTAAATCCTACGTCAAATGTAGAAATCCAAAAATATCAAGATGTCCTACTGCATCCAGTCACAATTTGCAGTATGCAAGCCGGCATGCTTGTCTGGCTATTCTTACCCACAATCCCCTGAAGGATGCAGAGAGCAGACAGATGAAAGCCGTGTTCCACATAGCATACATTTTGTTATTACTCCAACTGAGCTGGATGTTTGAGCGAGAGAGTCTCAGTTAAAGGTATGAAGTCGCAGTTGTTTTGCTGCATGTACTTTAAAGGCAGCACATTGAGAAATTAAAAATAAATATTAAGTGCTTCAGGACGCAGTTTAAAAGACGACAGACGAGCTGTGCACAGAGGAGTGCTTTGAGCTAACATCAGTATGCTAACATGCTTAATGATACATGATAATCGTAACGCTGATGTTAAGCAAGTACTGTTGACACCCGCTTACCTACATCTTGATCATTTGAGAGGAAATGTTAGAGAATCAACAAATGTAAGACACTGACAGCGACTGCCAAACTTAATGGCAATCCATCCAATAGTTGTTGAGTCATTTTCACTTTCGCCAAATCACTCAGGGATTCAGAACTTATCCAGGTTCATGTTATGGATTTCCCCCCAAAAAATCATGTAAAAACTTAATTCATTTTTAAGATATAAATTTTTTTTTAATCTAGCTCAGAGCACTGAACTTCAATAAATCATAACTAAAAAGGTTTTGGAGTACAGCTACAGGTTTTTGCAAGGTCACATGAATTTAGTATTAACAGTATTAACATTAGTTTTTTCAAGAAAATTCAGGACATGAAGTGAGCGGTCCAGGATGAGTTGGAATAATCCAATGACAACCTGATCGGTAGCATTCCTCCTCTGGGGAGCACGAATGTATGTACACAATTTCATGATAATCCATTGAAATAGTCATTGAGCTATTTCAGCATTGATCGAAGTGATGAACAACCTACACTACCTTGCATAGAGCTACGTTGCTAAAGCAAAACATCAGTAATGTAAAATATTTTGAAAAACTACACAATATTTATGGATAAGTCAAAAGACAGAATCGCCAGCACATAACAAAATATTAAATACTGGTGGTGCAAAGTCGATTGACTTTTTTAAAACTATGATCATTACAGAAATCCGAACAGACGACGATATAAAACTGAAACCTAATATGCTAGCTAACATTTGCAGATGGACCCATATGGTGTCTCAGTGAAGGTCGTAAGTAACAGTGTAGGTTTTTTTTTTTTTCTTAAAGATGCTGGTCTGACCTGGCGCCCGCAGCTTTGCCTGGCTGGATGAGCGAGCCAGCGGCAGGCTCTGGCGAAGCCGGTTCATCCGGTTGAAGCCGATGGGCATATCAGGCTCCGACATGGTCTCTAGATTTTCTGCTGACGCGAAGGATACCCTGCTGGCCTGGTCAGCGAGAGCCGGTTGTGTTGGGCTGAGTCGTGTCACACGTGGCGTGCGAGTCTGCAAGACACAAGATAAAGAAAAAACAGGTAAAGAGAGAGAACAGCTGATAGTGAGGGATTTAATCCTGCTGTGATGGCCTCCTTTTTTCTTCCTGTGTATGATTATTGATAGTCATTTGTGCAAAAATCTGGGTGTGTAAGCTACTGCAAAACATATAGGACCATTTCAGATGTTAATGATAAATCAATTAATTGCGGTTAAGAATTTACATGTGCCTTTTTTTAAGAAATGGCCATCTGTTGACCTCAAAATCGAAACAAAACGGGGCAGTACATCACCATAGCAACTGTTAACTCCTGCTAACTGTTCAAGCCACTAGTAAGCTCAGATAGCTGTGCAGCTAGCAGCCCAGACTGGTCGCTCAGAGGAGCTGGGGAGCGTTGCCGTTAACACCACTGACTTTGTACCAGAACGGTGATAGCTGGTTAGCATGCTAACATCAGTAGATATCAAACAGATGTCATAAAGTCAAAAGTGTTATTCTGTTAACCGTTAACTTCTGTTTATTGTCTCTGCTCTTTTAACTCTGAATGTATCCTCCCCTGATCATGTCTGACTGCATCAGACATAGATCAAGCCAGTGGTCTAAACAGTTTAAAACATACAACATATTTCACATACTTTATTAACTGATGGTCAATATTAATTAAGAAAACAGGTTAAAATATGTATCCCTACTTAACAAGGTATTTCAATTTGCACAAATCCTACAGTGTGCCTTGGATTGTTTATGAAGGATACTTGCATTTTATTTTATTTTTTTCTTATCAAGATTTCATTTTATCGGTGCAATGAGTTTACACAATGGAGAACAGTAGAATAATCAATGAGTTGACAGCTAAAAAAAAAAAAAAAAAGTACAACGCACAAACAAAAGAAAAACAAAATGGCTCCAGGAAATCGATGCAAAGAAACAAAACAGCGACTGGAAAAGACAACACGCAGACAAATAAACAGTTCACCTCAGACAATGCAGCCCGTATATCTTCCTCTACCAACAGAGGCTCGACAAAAAGAGATGCTGAATCCCGGAGATAAATTTAGAGCGTCTCGAAAGAGCAGCACAGCCACTGGGTTAAATAAACCGACGATATTAAAGTCTGAATCCGCCCAGACTGCCCTCAGAATAGTCCACCTGCATTAATGATGACGCTCAAAAACTATTGAACAGCACTTCAATTAAAGTTTCAAAGGAGGAAAGAGGAGCGTGTAGAAATGATGATAAAAACTGGGCAGGCAGCAGTGAAATGGTTCTGAAGAAAGATAAAATAAATGGATGTCACTCTGCAGTGCGGTCTGGCCTCGAGCAGACGACAGCGAGCTGCCTTCAACCGATCCGTGAACAACTGAGTGAACTCGAGCATTGTAATGACAACAACAAAGCCAAACCCGATCACGGCAGCTTCTATCCATAATGCAGATCACCAGATATTTCACCTGTCCAATTTGAACCACCGGGGAGCCCAAATTGTGAAGGACCTCTCATTACAGCACTACCAGGAGCTGCTGCAGCAGGTTGGCTTTTAATGAATCCTCACTGACAGACATTTTCCAGCCCAAAGAATACAGTAATGAGCTCCCACAGTGCTATGTGAAGCCAGCTCCGATTGCCTTCTGCATCTGTGGTCTTTGCTTAGTCCTTTCGTGAGCGCTATATGGTTGATTTCTGGAGGCTACAACAAGCTGAGAGCATGCAGGCATGACACTCAGCCATGCATGTGTACGCAAACATGTAGGAAAACACTAACAATCGTGTCGGAAGACATACACATTACAATAAAGACACACTTAGATAATCTGTTGCACCAAATTAAATTGTTTGGCTGTGCTCCTTCTGCATTATTAATGTTCGAGAGTTTTTAAAATGCCGAAACCATCCACACAAGCATCCACCCTGCGAACAGCCTGACAGATTATGTGTGCTGCCTCTCATATGTTTGGAGATTTATGGTCTCGGAGAGTGCTTGTCAGCCAGACGCTGCTGCTGCTGCACACCTTCTGCCTCCAACCACACAAGAATCCAGCTACTGAAGAGAAAAGAATGCAGCAACGGGGAATTATAAAGTTTGTGTTTAGTGAACCGTGAAGAAGAAAAGGGGAGCAGATAGAGGTGAGACAAAACAGCATGTCAGAGCTTATATGCACTGGAGGAATGAAACGCGGAGGAGAGACTAACAAACAGAACAGAAAGGAGAGAAACTCAAAGATGGATGAAAGGATATTTTCTCTAACTTTTTTCCTCTAACTGGTTTTCCGTTTTCTCTGTATGTTCGCTGCAGACGATCATTTCTTCAGGTGGAAAGAAGAGAAGCAAACTTGGCGTCAATAAATCTTCCCACAGGATCTCTGTGGACGTCCTCCCTCTCACATCCGTCTGCAGGTCATTCATAGACGCTCGCTGCAGCTGGTTACAGTGAGAAGTCGTTACAGGAGATGAGTGATAAGAATCAAACTCATTCAGTGATTTAATTCATATGTTTCATGGAACAGACTACGAATATGTGATGAATTTTCATGACTGAAGTGGAAATTAAATTGATTTTCACAATGACACGGCCTCCGGAGAGCCAGAAAAACGAGTCTGAAAGGTTTGATAATGTTGAATCAAATATGGAAATTCAAAGGAAAGAGTTGATATTCTAACAAATTGTTTTCACTGCAAGAAAATCATTCAGAAACTAGAATTACAGCCTCACAGTTGCACAACACCTATAACAAGTCAAATAGCACTTTGTTTCATGTCTGTGTGGTCTCAGAACAGATCCGGTGAAGAGTGGGGCTGCAACTAATGAGTCTTTTAAGTGTTGTTCCAACTGTTGATTATTTTCAGGGTTTAAGGTCGGTAAGGGGATTCTGGAGAGCTAAATGTTGAGCCTCATTCCCAGGTCGTCAAATATCGACTCTTTGGGTTTTCAGCCTGAAATTCTCACCCAAAATCCTGCCATGAGACTCAACTATCTTTCTCCAGAATCACCTACCTTTAAGTGATTAACCTTTAAGTATGTAAACTTTTATATTTTTTTTAAATGCTCATCACAATTCCCAAGTGACCCCTCGCACCGCACCCTCTCTTCAAAGGGCTGTGGCAGACTAAAGCTCATTCTGATAGAACAGAAAGTTGTTGCCATGACAGTAGACAATGCTTTAAATGTGGATGTTGCTGCAAAGAACCTACAAATTCTAAACTGAGGATGTTTCACAAAATTCAGTATTCAACCACATGTGCGATATGGTTTGAAACTTCACTTGTGTTCATGAGTTATGGCTATGAATAACCTTTTTTGCAGAACTTAATGATGTCGTAACTTCATCATTTTATCCAAGCAGAGATTTGCAGGAAATCATGTCATAATTAGATAATTAATTCTTGAGTTATGTCCAAAATGACCTCCAACTGCCAGTTCATCCTTGAGCTCAAGTGGACATTTATGCCAAATTTGAAGAAACTGCCTCAAGGCGTTCCCGAGATATCGAGTTCACAGACGGGCGTACAGACGTATATATGTATGGACGGATGGACAAGCTCAAAACAAAATGCCTCCACCCACAGCTGTCGCTTGTGTAGAGGCATAAAAACAAACCTCAAAGAGGATTAAAAAGATAAAAGTTTTTTACATTCACATTTAACAGATTAATAATTAATAGCAGAAATCTTCTCTTCTCCATTCATCTCGTGTTTAATGTGACTGATGATAAATGATTTAGAATTCATAAACGTAGCATCAAACGCAAAATATCCTGAAGGAAAAGGTGCCGTCTGAATACAGAGAGATACATCAGAGGAGTTTACAGAGAGCAGACTGGAGAAACTCCCACTCCATTATAATATCACTGTTACTGATGCAGTGAGATGTTGTGGTCGGGGTAAGCTTGTCAGACAGAAGAGGTGAGTGAAGTTGCAGATGGCAACCAACTGAACACCCCTCTTCTCACTCTCCCCTATGGTGGCCGCTAGAAATGTCAAAGTCCCTCTCTCGAGCGGGTCTTTGGTTTGTCCTTCTGGGCTACTGTAGAAACATGGTGTTGCAACATTGCATTCATTGGAAGATATAAAAAAGGGAAACGCAAAGATTCTTGATGTCAGGTGATTAAACACTGATGAAAACATAAATGAGGATGATTATATTCCATTTCTGACCCAAATCCTACAAATTTGGTGCAAAAAGCATTCATATCATGTACTGTACGTATCCATTAAATTAGTTCACAAGGTCTATATTTTGAAAGGAGTCAGACAGTAAAAAACCTTAAGATATCAGCAAGAGACAATTTTGAACCAACCTGAGGAAATAACTGTTATTAGCGTGCAAACTCCGACCCCACCAGTATCATTGTAGCTGAATGTGCCAAGCTACAAATTAAATTTTGACAGTCTTAACAACAGTAAATCAGCAGGGCTTAGAAAAAGTAATTTTTGCATAAAGTAACCATCAAAATTATTCAGTAAAGCATGCCTACAAACACCTAATGGGGCTGTCAAACATGGGAGAAATGTAATGGCAAAAAACCTCTGAGGAGAAATGAGGAACATTTTTTAGATCCATCAACAGATTCAAAAAAGAAAAACATGGATGAAGGTTTTACGTTAAGTTCACTAAACTTTGTTAATGTTACTCCCAACAACAGCGTTAGCTTGTCACTTACAGTAGCAAAGCTGCAAAGGAAACATTAAAGTGAATTCTATAGAACAGTTTAATTTGTTCAAACTCTAATGCCTATTAAATGAATTATCTTATCTTGTCAACTTATCTACTCGATTCAGCAAAGTGTATGTGACAGTGTTGTAAAATAAATAGAGGATCTGTAAGCCCCAATCCAACCTAACAGGCACGAGTCCAAAGTAACAAACTGGTGCTGTGTTGAGTGCAGTGCTGCAGTGTTTCACTTTAAATACCTGCAGGGTGCGTGTACAGTAAAAAGCCCACTCACACAGTCATCCTGCCATATAATGGACAGCACAAAGGTCCTGAAGTTGATCCAGCTGCTACAAAATGTGCATAAAACATCGGTCTCCTCTGCAAGTCTGAAGTACTGAGCACATACAGTCAGGAAGATGTCTATTTATATTTTCCTGCATGAGAGAGTCCATGAATTTCATGAGGGTGGAACAGTCATGCAAGATTTCTGATAAAACAAAAGCAAAACACACTGCATGGTTTTACAGCTTGAAATTGAATTTTGATCTGTGAAGGAAGACAATGAAAAGAGGTGTAAAATGTAACTGGTTCCGCCTTCCTGTCTGACTGTGATCCACTCAAGAATGAAACTGTCAAGTTTCCGTTAATGAGCTTTTATGTAGAAAACCTTCCTAAGTCTATTTGTCAGTTATATTGTCCTGTATTTTACAGCAGAGCTCAAAGCTGCTTTGTTAAATGATTTAGCGTTTCTTTTACATTTCAGCCTTTGAGGTCAATAAACCAACGCAACATTGTGACACCAAACCCAGATGGTTTAAAAAGTCTTCACTCCTGTTTATCAACCTGACTGCAGCAGTGATCCACAGAGGCGACCTTCACTGTCTAGAGTTGATGTGCTGTAACATTGACTGCTGACTGGAGCTGAAGGGGAAATGTACTTAACTTTGTGAACATAACATTACAGAGAGGAGAAGAAGAAAAGAGAACCAGAGTCTCTGCTGAGTGCTGAATCCAATGAGAGTCGATTGGAATTCAAACACACACCCTTGATGTGTGCGTTGCTTGCCGTCTTACAGCTAACGGACAGTAAAGTAATCTGGCTGTTCGAGTAATACAAGTAAACACTTCCTGGAGGTGAACCCCACATTTAAACAACCATCGCTGCCAATGAAAATCTATCTGATGCAAGTTAGGCACAACAATTCACCGGGGAGATTTTGTTTTACTTTTATTCAAGTCAAGTTTATTCTTGTTTGCCGACTTCCTTTCTCCAAAAGGTAGCAACAGGTGATCGAAGGAAACACATTGTTACCCTGAGTAAACTTGTGGAATCTTTTGGTTTGAACACTGTTGGAAACATTTAGGATAATGCAAGTACACAACTCAACAAAATATACAACAAAAGGTCTAGCTGGTCTGGACATTTTAATGCAGAATTCTGACATAATTATATATTTAAAGGAAACAAGATGGTCTTTTGCCAGTTTAATATTTGATATAAAAACTGAAATAAACATAAGCTACTCTAACATCAGAAGGTTTTACTCAACTAGTCATTTTTTTTCTTTTCACATAATAATGAACAAACTGATGTGAGGCCCATCAGCTCAAACACAGTAATAAGTGAATGCTCTATAATTCAGTCTGGCAGAGCTGCTGCACGACGGTTTCTAATCACAAACGTAAGTCAACGAAGCTGCCCAATCAATTTTAATGAGAGAGTAAGAAACACCTGTCTGGAGGCACATTATTTCTTCACTGTATCAGGTGAGCTTCATTATCGTTAAAGAAAATGTTGTACAGCTTCTAACATCTGGCCGAGTTTCATGACTGAGTGGCAGCTACTGGAGTATGGACTCATTAGGTGGAGGGTTGGTGGGTGTGAAATGAGGAGTGGAGGTAAAGAAAATTTGAATATAACTACAATTATAGTCTGAAATGGATTGTCGGCTGATTAGTCCATTAAAAACAAACAAACATTGAATTGCAACAGATTTTATCATCGATTCATTGTTTAAGTCATTCAGCAAGCATCTGCTTCTTTGTTTTCTATCGTGGTAAATTGGAGCTCTTTGGGTTGTATTTTGTTGAACAAAACAAGGACTTTGAAGGATTGCGGTTCGACTTTTGGCTTTATTTTCTGACATTTTATAATGAAAACGATTAACACTAATGTTCTGGCTGTCTTGACAGCACAGAAATCATATTTATCATCGTTTTATCCGCTTGATAGCTGATGACATTTCATCATTTTGTGGGAACTGCTTATAAAAATCTTTTGAACTGATAACATTTTAGAAGTTTGTTGGAGGAAAATGATCCATCACTTCTATAAAATATAGTTAAACACAGCAGATTTAGGTTCTGGTGGTGTTCTTTTTATGAAGCACTATCCTTCTAAAGCCCAAGTAAGTCTATTTGATTTCCTGTTACTGGAGTTTTATATTGTTTGTTCATAAGAGGTTTACCAGATGGTCAGACCTCTCGCCCAAATAGACTGTTAGTAACATCACTGTGTAGCAGAACACATTCACACACGTTTCTTTGCCTTTGGACGACTTTTTTGCAAAAAGTATTTGCTCATGGAGAGCCCATGCCTCTTTCATCACATCTGCATCAAATCCAGTTCAAGGCAAAAAAAAAAGTCAAACCAAGAAGGACGGTACTGCAAATGTTGCCAAGCCACCAGAAAATAATCAAGAGAATTAATCAATAATGACAACAACTGCCATTTGCAGCCTTAACTACATCCTCAAACCACAGCCAACAAATTATAAAAGGAATAACCTCCAAGTGAACCCATTAAGACAGCAGCAATAGATGCCTTTGATGAGATTTAAATTAAATATCATCCATTATGTTCAGTTGACACTTACCTCTACTTCCAGCATCTTGTAAAGCTCATAAAGAGCTTCATCATCGACTCTTTAGCTTCATTATCTCCTCTCCTTGACACTGTGATATAAGAATTATTGTATTCGTGTTAATCAAACCTTTAACATGAACATCTTTAACAGCAGCCGTGTCCTTTGCTGAGTGTTATGACTTTCAAGCCCCGATTGGCTGGTCAGAGCCACAGTTCCCACCAGATAATACACAGGGCTTTGACTGATGTGGCAGCTGTGCACAGCTGTAAAATGCCCCCCACCACACAGCTGCCACACCGCCGAACTCTGGGATTTCATGGGCATTACGGCTGCATACCGTGGCATTCCTTTCCACTGAGACTTACAACTGAGAGAGTATCTGAACATGGGTGTCACGATCAAAATGAGTATTACATTTTAATAAATCGAAAAATCCAAAACAGAATCTGCAATTCTCCAAGCAAATTTCTTTTTTCTGTCCAACCATCCAAATACAAAATAGTACCACTAGCTTAGTTGTAGCCTGAAGCTGAAGATGTCTGAGATGTTGGTTTATTTTCCTTTTCAGAGATTCTTTATTGATTTGTTTGCGAAGAGGGTTCACTCTGGGCAATTTGAGAAACCAAACTTTGTAACAAACTGAATTTCTATATCTGGTTGTTTATCGTTAAACTACCAAAATACAGAACAGCTCCTGGACAATCATCTGTATGAATAGTAGTTTAAAACATTTGAAAATGTCGTACAATTATCAACAAAACGTGAAGAAATAGCAGTTTTGGACGTTATGTCAAAGACTATGTATTGTGTTGCTGCGATAGATAATTAACTTAGCATGCTAATTAGCTAGCCCCAGGCCTAACAGAATACAGCTAGCAGCAGTTAGCTACTCTGGTGATAAGCTGCTTTTATATGCTGGGAGTTTAGCAGGTGGTATATTCTTCCATACTGCATCCTTACATCATTCTAACATATAGCAGCATTTTCCTAACTGTCCCCTAAAGACGATAAAGCTGCCAAAAAAATCGTATTGATTGTCATTTACAAGGCAGCTATAACAGAATGAGGTGACATCTTTAACACCACAGCCTGAGGGAGGAGAGGCAGGTGAAGGAGAGCTGCTCCATTTGGTCCACAGTCCTGTTCCATTTCCCCCAGAGCAGCTGGGAGTTAATTGTCTTGCTCAAGGGCACTTGTTTTTAAGTGAGAGGAGGGAACTTCTCGTTCACTTCTCTGCCCAGATATTCCCTGATGAACCAGTGAGTCAGGGCTGTTCAGCGGTTTTATACAATAATTGGAAGCTGAGTTTGACCTTCACGTCTCCAGACAGGATGTGTGTAATATCCTGGTTTCACTGTATTTATAAAGTAAACAATAAACCCCCTAATAAAACATAAAGTAAACTAAGTCTACAGTAAATACAGCATTCACTCTATACATCTTTAGATATACAGCCTCCAGTGCAGGATAATTGTCTTTCACATAAAATCTAGAGGGAACTTCTGATCCTGTTATTGCTTTCCACCAAGTTCAGCCTTATTAATGTGAAGCCTGCTAAGCAAATCTCGCACTCTTGGCAGATGGCAGTGAAGTGTCAATAAGTGATTCTGGCCACGTGCCTCAGTACAGTGCCAGTCGGCAAGCCAGTCAGGGGAACACTGCAGCAGTCGGACTCCTAAGCCTTTTAGCGGTGGAAAACACTCCCGCTTTTCTCTGAGGCAGATTGGGGAATAGCGATTTTCCACCGAGCATCATATCAACAGCCGAACAGCACGAGAGGCGACAAAAGCGTTTGTCTGAATGGGTTAGAGTTGAGCTAGCTCACTGGTGCAAATATGGCCGGGGTAGCCTGGGGACGCCTCTCTGTATAGATAAAGCTCTGGTTACATTCTGTGTATAAGACATGAGATGCACACGAGAGCCTTGCAAAGCTTCAGACTCCAATAAAAACATCCTTGTAAAGGTTTAAAAAAAAAAATGTGTTTTCTCGCAGATGTTTGCCGATGACTCGCTTTGTTATCATACCATCTAGTTTCAGACTGCTGAGCAAAAACTCATACTGGTAATTTTAAAATATTTTTTTTTTACAGTGCAGTTTGGAAAATCACTGACATGCCATGATGCTAAAAGACCAAAACAGTCATACTGTCAAAAAAAAATTCATCTTTCATTTGATCGTTCTCAAGCTTTGGGGGTATAAATTATTGGAATTCTGATTTATACCAAAAATACTCACTCAACCTTCTAATCAATTTTAGATTTCAGGACAAATATCTGGGATTGACTCAAAACAAACTAGAAAGGCCATGTTCATCATAATGCAACAGTGTGACTCACTAAAACGGTATAGAGAGGAGAAGGAGGAGAGTGTGTGCTAAAGTTAGCAAGCCAAGTTAACCGCCTTGCTCTTTCTGCCAATCTACTGCATCTGCTGTGACTCAGGCAGAAATGTTCACAGAGGAGGTAATGTTTCAGTTTTAGTCACGTTTGCTGACTTCCTTCCTCACACTCTGATAAAATAAGATTATTAAACTAGAGGGAAGTTTTTGTGTTGCAGGTTGGCACAAAAATGTACAGTACAGTAGAAAAAAAACTGTAACAACCAGTAACACCCCAGTAGGTTCCCCAGGGCAGAGTCAAACACTTTGCCCAATTTAAGAGAACAAAGAGTACTTAATATTAGTGAAATATACAAAATATAAAGTGTTTAAGGAGTTAATGTTTCCCCAGAAGTTACAGTGAAAGGAGAACAAATGAAACCTACCCTCACCGATTAAAATGATGGATTTAATCTTCTTTAATACCTGCAGGAAATGATCATTTGTCCATGAAAGTGTATCCACGACCAACCCTGTCACCTGAGCAGAGCAAACTCTTGTCCTGGTTCTTCTGTTGTGTAACTGCACAGTAATGAGGCAAAGTACTATGAATGGTATTATAACAATGTTTTGAGGAGGAAGGAAGGATATTTCTTTTTAATTAACAATTTCCTCTGCTTTGTCTCCGTGGTTACTTTAACAAGAAGAGGGAAAATCCCACAAGAAATAGGCTCCATGATAATTCTGGGAAATGAAGATGGCTGAGGAATAATTGGAATACTGTTGACAGCTTCAGTCGGATCCACTTTCCCTGTCTGAGCCTACAATGTGGTGCATTCCTCCAAATTCAACAGTAAGGCAAAGAGAGGAGACAATAGGCTGTGATTACTTTGGCCACTCCACACAGAGAGACAAGAGTACAAGAGGCACAAAATGGAGCATTAATATTTGTATAAGTGAGGCTGTGAGCAGTGAAAAGGAGAGAATTATGCCTCTCTGCTCCATTGTGTTTTTGACAGAGTCAGAAGCAGCAGAAGCAGCAGCAGCAGGCTGGAGTTTGAATCCATGTTCAACCTACAGACGAGCCCACGATCCCCTCTGCCTGTCGTGTGCGAAGATGTGGGAGAAACATGCGAGAGGAGTCTTGAAATGTGTGTAACGTATGCACACTCCATGATTACAGCTCCCATGACTGCTGCATGTCCACACGTGCATGAAAATGTGTGTGTATGCTCGCATGAAACATAAGTTTGCTAATCTACAATATGTTTTTGCAGTGGGCGTTATCACCCATGCTTGTGTGTGCATTTAGTGAGCTGGCAAACCAATGAGACATCAAAGGGGAGCAGTGGGGGACTGTTAAACACATATACACCCTCACACACATGAGCGCAGCAGTGCACGGCTGCAGGGTTTTCTATTGCATCAGAAGAGGGAGACGAGACTCCCCCGACTCCCTCGGAGGAAGGCGAGTGATAACCAATCCTGAATGAGCTGCAGACCAGCAACAAATAGGGGCAGATTGGGAAAAAACAGCATGTGTGTTTGTCACGAGTTAACAGACGAGGGGGATGAAGCTGCTGCTGCTTATGACGAAGGGGCATTAATACTGTAATATGAAAAGATTACAATTCACAGGACTGTCACGATTATTATCTACGCATTCTACACGTCATCTTGTCAACCTATCAATGTGTGTACACGACTCCATCATTCATGCTGACCTTGGCATTGCCCATTGTGTTTACATAGGAATGTCACACAAAGAACAGGTTCACAGCAGCGTCGCAGTGGTATTATCACAATACTGGAATTTCTAACTCTGATACAATACCTTCAAAAATATCGATATTCAATACCACAGGGAAAAACTGAATATCGATATTTGAGGGCATCAAATTTTCACTTTTAATGAAAGAGAAACACCGCAAGGCTTTATGTACCGTGTGATTAGCACCGCAGCATTTTAGATCAACTTTCTGTCAAAGAGAAGCACAGCTGGCATCAGTATCGATGTCATAGAAAATAAGTATTGAAATAGTGTCAAATATTCTGTAACGATATATTAAGATGTTTTGGGTTAGGGTTAGGGTTATATATGTATATTCTTTACAACACCAGCGTGCGCTAACACTTTTGGTTTTGCAGCAACAGGGAAGTTTTCACCTTAAAAAAAGGTGTAAATAAAGTATTTTCAAATGTGGTATCTGGGGGTGTGTGTGTGTGTGTGTGTGTGTGCGAGCGTGCGTGCGTGTGTGCGTGCGTGTTTAAGGACAACAAAGAAGGTACAGATACACACAATACCTGTTGTAGGGATCAAAATATTGTTGTTTAGTCCTAGTCTTATGAGATTCACTGACAATAAGAAATATACTCATCCTTTAACATTTTAATAGTACACGTCTATAAAACATTTATATTTTCATTTAAATCTGAAGCAGCAGCTCTTCTATTGTTCCACTTCAGAAAATCCTTCGGCAGAGTTTATATTTGCCGGATCAGCAGAAGGTATGCAAAGAGCGTTTCAGAATATCAAGTAATTTTATGGTTAAGATGCTGTAAGCTGCAGCAAGTGCTTAGGTTTGCATATGCACAACAGTACAATCTCCCTCAGGCTACAGTGAAGTCGGGTCAAAAGGGTCTGCTCATTGAGCATAATGTATTCCAGTCTGAGGTGGAACTAATAATGTATTATAGCCTTTTGTTGCTCTTTACAGCGTCTTGCATTAGTTTGTCAAGCCGAGAGGGAAACACTGACATTTAAATTTTAATTCTAAATCACATGAATGTTTTGTTCTCTCTTGGCTAAACAAATTAAAATGCTGAAGTTAAATTGTTTGCATTTTTGTATTTTGTATGTTCTTCCTCTAATGTTATTTAGATTTAAAAACATTTAAAAAAACGTCTGCAGCAGAAGCGGTGTCTCAATTACTTTCGATTAAAAAAAGAGCATATTATCAGTCATGTCTATGGGGATTGTGGCTTTCCAATTAAAGCTCAAAATCTCAGAAGAACCTGGGCATATTAAAACTCGGGGTTGGTAAGACTGTATAAACCAGTAGGAGCAGGCTAAATTTTGAAAGAATCCAACTGAAAAAAAACCTATCCCTTCCTTTCAGGAGTTCCTCCAGAGCCACTCCACTGAAACACTTCCAGAACTTATGTTAGCAGCTAGTTTCATTACATTCAACAAGCTCCCTTAGCTTTTTTTTGTCCAATAAATACATAAACAACTCTGTTAAAAGCCACAATCATAGAAACACAAGCACAATAGCCGTCATGAAGGTACCTCGGTCAAGGCTGGGGGACACTTACAGCTCTTTGCTGTAGCTGTGTGCTTTGTGCTAACTGGGTTTGCTGCTGAACGACAGACGACACTGTCATTGATAAGTCTGTCCAACTACCTCATATCTCACTCACATGTAGGAAAACACCTACTATTGTCATAATGGACTTAAACAACAAACATGGCTATTGTTAGTACTCTACACTGCCAAACTAGCATGTTAGCATTGGGAAATTGTGGCTGCACTTTCTCTGCTATTCCGTCTGCCTACCTCGTTCATCGTTCACTGGATTTAATTTTCTTCTTTTGTGTTACAGATTTGGTTTATTGATTGTTGCTGGGATGTGAGGAGATTTTCCAAAACTACTTCAATTGTAGAATGGCAGTAGAGTGCATACCTCCACCAAGGCCCAACAGTCTGATTTTGGACTCAATCGTGGATATCAGCCACCTAAATACAAGATCCATACATAAAAAAATAAAAATAAAAAAATATCTCATGACAGGGAGAAAAAAAACTCCTGGATCCGTCCTTATATCTGGATCCGCACTAAAAGTTAATGGGCCGAGACCCATCCTCCATCTAAGTTTGGTGGAAATCTGTTCAGTAGTGTTTGTGTAATCCTGCTGACAAACCAACCAACAAACAAACAATAACCTCCTTGGTGGATAAAACAACCTCCCCAATCCTAGCTTTAATGCAAACATGTCTGCATGGCTCGATACCACTAATGGTAACTTTTCCTTTTTGCAAATTGGTTGAACTGACCCTTTGAACATTATCAAATGAAGTTGGATGCTCATTATACCGATTCACGATAGAACAACAATCGCACAGCGACAACAGAGTAGGTTTTCCCAACTAATTCTCACTTTGATAAAACGACACAGCAGCTACCTCCTGAATCACTGAGCCCACTTGTTCCAGCTGATCCATAAATTCACACTTGTATTTGAACGGAATAATTAAGTGACAAACACACTTTCATTCATCTGGTCCAGACCTGTCTGGTGTGTTCTCACTCTGTAATTCATGTAAAATTCATCATATTTTGACAAATTGGAGTCCTGTTCCGCAGTTTAGAAACCTTAAACCAGTTGGTGGTGCTTCAGCCGTAGCAACTGATGACCACTAATGTCTCCATTTTCAGATTTACTTGTGCATTTCACATTTCACTCTATTTACAGCACGACTTTCCCTGGAGTTGGTAAAAAAAATTCTGCCTCTGACTGAAAATGAGGTTTGATTTTGATGTTAGAATTCAATGTGGGCACAAGTTCAGAGGCAACTGAGTGGTGCAAAAATCCTGGAGGCTAACCATGTGTTTGTAACAGCGTGGGCTCAAATTTGGCACTTTTCACTTCATGCCAACTAATCCCATCTCGAACATTTTCTGTCACTAGTAATGTAAATGGTGTGATACAGTACAGATTACCTGAAGAAATAAAAAGGGCATGGATAATCTTCCACCACCGACACAGTGCACTTTCACAGCTGCCTCCATTACGACACCTGGGACCGTTCAGAAGCTCTCCTTCAGCTAATCAAATAATAACCCAGGTGTAACAGGCCCGAGGGCTGAGCGCAGTCAAACCTGCAAGTGAGGCACTTTAAGTTCAACTCTACACCTACTCTGTGGAGGCTGCTCAGCAAGCACATGCAGAATTTGGGGGCACAAATCAATGATGACACTACATGAGAAAAGTTTTCACAATTCATCCTGAGGGGGAACATTAATGTGTGGAGAAATTTCAAGGCAATCCTGTCCATAGTTGTTGAGACTTTTCACGCAAAACCACAAAAGTCAACTTCATGGTGACAGACAAGGAAACATCACAAGATCAAGCGAGTCGTTTTGATTTATCCTCTGGGAATCATGAATGTCTGTGCAAAAGTTTCTGCCTGTCAATCAGGATGATTTTGAGAAATTCACAGAATAAAAAAAAAAAAGGTAGAGCTGTACACTTCATGGAACATAGTTGATCCTTTGGGAAGAGATGTGAAATCGGCAAACTTGCCATTTTCAGCTGTAACTGTGACATTTAAAGTTACAGAGTTAAACATGATGATCCAACCTATTTCTATTGTGATTATTTCATGAAGTGTGTTGCTTTCCTTGTATCTTTGATATCTACACAACAGCAAAATCAGAAATGTGAAGCTAGCTCAGGGTAAAGTGTTGAAATCAATCACCAGAGGTGGAAGTTAATCAACAACAACAACTCAAATGGCTAATCAAGTCAATTTCTGGGCTGTACTTGTACTTTAGATTATTTCTTCAAGTCTGTAATTTTAAGCATCTGGGCTCCATCAGGGGGTTTCCTACACTACTCACGGCTTCACCCTCCCATCTATAATATATAATATACTGATGGGGCTTAATTGCAGAAGATTCCCATTTCTCATCTGATAAGCACACTGCAATAGATGTTTACTCATTCACAACCAAAGTAGCCGACTGACAGACCAACCATGCACCAATTAGGGCCAAAAACCTGCTGGGTTTCAATTCAATATTCAGTGTGTCATCATGTTCATGTCAGGCAATTTCAGTTTGCTAAGGGCGTGATATTCTATTTTACCCTAACCAATCAGTAGTGAGTATATCCCGCTCATCAATGCCATATTGAGTCAAGCTGCAGTGGCGGTTGCTTGGAGCTGTTAACTTGAAATATGTCACACTGCCCATGAGATATTGCAATTTACGGGTTTCTGTAAATCAATGTACAACAATGTACAGTCATGTTGTTTTCATCCATGTTTGCTGCCATTTTTGTGGTATTTTCCTTTTCTTATCGTCTGGTCCTGGCACAGGAAGACGGCATTCCCGTTCTAATCCTGCCTACAAAGCTCTGGTTGGCTTAGTGTCTTTTTTACACAACACCAGACCTATTTGGATCACAGGTGTGGGAAACCATCCACAGGACTAGATGAGCTATAATGGGCTGTGTTGCCCTTTCAGACAGCAAAGTTTGAAAGCAGAGGGACAAATCTAAGCTCTTCCAGCTTCTTCCAGGCTGAACTAGACCACACATTGTTGTTCACACAGCAGCCAGGCAGGAAGTCAGCCTATTTTGTGTGATAATTACAGTAGGCATAGTAGCAGCACTGAGTTATAAGAAACTGCGCTCAGTTGGATAGAAATGTACCATTCACAGCCAAATGAAAACAGAGCACTTTTGAAACCCTGGGAGGGTTTTTTTCCCTGCCAACCACCAATCAATCTCCATCTCTAGTCAAGAATTCTGTTCATCGCTGAAACCGAAATGTCACAGCGCGCCGTGCAAGAGAGACTTAAAAGAGTTAAACACAAAAGTGTGTGCCAACATGTGACCAACACTAAATGCAATGGAGAGAAGGCAAGCAGGCATGCAAAGACACAATGGGAAGTTATCCTATTAGAGACAAATCCACACTGAGGGACAGATTTACGCTGAAACACAAACACAAAATTGGCACTGACCTTGAAGCTCCAGTAGTTTGGTTGTTGCTAGGAGGGGGGAAGAAAAACAAAGAGCAAAGGAGACAGAAAAGGGACAGGGAGGGTAAAAGAGGGGAGAAAGAATCGAGTGTGAGACGTTTTGTCATGAGTTAAGCTGCAAAACACGAAGACTGAGCAAAAGACTGACTGGATAGAACCAGAACTGAGAGAAAATGCTTTGTCACTCAGTTCTCATGTGAAGATATGTGATACCATAAAGTGTGACAAATGTAGTTTGAGAGGTTTGATGGTACATTATTTTTATGCAGTGAGTGCGGGATGCCCTAAAATGTCTTCAAGCGACCACAAATTATGGTGACGCTTAAGCAAACAACCCGATAAATGGCTTATTTTTTATACATTAGGGCTGGTGAGAAAATGATGGACTAATTATTGTGATGATAGCTAGATTAACTTACGTTGTCCTTCACTGCCATCATAATAGGACTTTAATTGCTTGTAATTGCCTCTCAGCAATTAATCAAATGTTTACAGTGACTTCACACACACTAATGATGCAGGCCCAGGCAGCTCCTAAATTCTACCCTTCACTCTCCCAAGATGCAGAGTCGGCTGGCGTGGACCCAGGAGCAGGATTAAAGCACTGCACCGACACTGGATTAAGAAGCTGCCATATTCACTTCATCTGGGAGGAAGCCAACACTTGAATCAACGTCCTTCTGATTCTTTAAAATGCAGCAGTCGAGGATGCGTGTGAGACATTCAGTTGATGCCCAAGTATTATGTTCACATGCTAATCTACACTTTAGCGACATCCCTGTCCACATTCCGGTGTAATTCTGTTCTGAACTGTATGGTTGGGTCCATTTGACTAATTTTAACCATCACCCCTTTATTCCAATAAGTGTGACAATACTATATTTGTCATGTTTTGGGTTTTGGTTTAGCTATTTCCTGCTTTATTTTGTAGCTATATCCACATGTGCATTTTGTTTTGACTTTCCACTTCCTGTCTTTGTCTCTATCCCACCTTTTATCTGTCTACACCTCTGTGTTTTCTCCTCACTCTTTTTCAATTCATCCGTTTTCATTCCCCATGTCAGCACTGCTGCTTCATTGTTCTTGTTTTGCCCCACGTCTTCCCTCTTTGTTGCTGCCTGTGGTCCCAGATTTGGATTTTCCCGAAGCCTGCTTCTTCTGTTTTTCGCTGTCTGCCAGTCTTCTTTATGAAATTACAGATTCTTTATTAAAGCTTGCTTTTTGTTTCTTTACCCTCCAGCCTTGATGTTTTTGCATTTGGGTCCTTTTTTTTTCCAACTCTCAGCCTCAAGCCCATCCATTGCCTTAAAATACATCTTTGAGAAAACTAGAGCAGCAAAGATTAATCTGTTAATCAGGTAGTTGTAAGATATTAAACGAATTGCTAACTATTTTGACAATCTATTAAAAGGGGCACTATGTAGTTTATTTTTATATTAACAATATTAATGAGTTACTTATACAAACTCAGAAATGTTCATCTTTCCATAACCAAGCAAGCTGTTCTCAGAGGAGAATCAGGTCCCTGAACACTTTTTGAAGATGAACATAATGAACAAAAATCATAATGGACATTGAGCGCTATTGGCTTTTGTATACACCCATAAATATCTGCATAAAGTCCCATCCTAGCTTCTTGTTTTTACAGGAAATGTGTGAATATGAAGAATCAGTCAGTCAGTGAAGATCTCTCTCAAAAACTCTTCCCAAAAACTACAAAGTGCACCTTAAATCTGTTTGAGTGATTTTTTAAAGAAAAGAAAGTCAATATTCTCTGATTCCAGCTTCCTAAATGTGATTTTATTTTCCAGTTTTTTTCTTTCCTCCACTATGACACTAAACTGAATATCTTTGGATCGTGAAGAAAACAAAACATTTGAGGACATCATCTCGGGCTTTGGGAAACACTGATCAACACTTTTACATTTCATAGTGGCTGATCACTATAGATACGCTTTAAAATACTGATGTCTGATATAAAGCTCCTCTTTTGGCA